>JAKWJA010000533.1:0-23463 GCA_027704765.1 Solanum habrochaites | reverse complement strand
ATACAGAATTTTTCCCCTATCGGTATCTTTTGTCTTTTATTTCTTTCTTACGTGACATCAAAAACAAAAAAAACACAAAAATTATAAATTACCAATGTATTATGTTTTCTCGTAATATAGCGAGAGAGGGAATTTTTATATACAATTTTTATTTTCATTCAGTTGTTTATAATTCAAATTTTAATATACACAAATACGATAATTATATACATACAAGTGATACATAACTACAATTACCATACATACATATATCTAATATATATATGATATATATAATATCTATTATTACACAGACCCACACGTAGTCAAACTTTTGTTTGTGTAGATTACGTAACTTTTGAATTTTCTTTGTTTCTTTACTTTTTCCAAGCACCTTTAAAAAAATAATATGCCATCGGATTTTCATGATTTATAGACACCTTAGCAAAGTTGTTGGCTTTTCAAGCTGCTATGAGTACTAATTATGCTTTTGGATCTTTTTGCAAATTTACTTGCAGATTTCAAATCTCAAATATGTCCATTTCTTATCATGCTTTCATTTCTATTACTTTTTTGATCAATTCTTTCTTGTGTTCAGGATACATCCCAAATAACCTTTCTACCTTTGTTTTTTATAGGAATAAGACACTATATTGTTGTGTCTCACCATTTTCTAAAATCAATCAGTGATATAATTCAAAAACCTCAAATATAAGATTTTTGAAAACCTATGAATTCCAAACAACAAAAAGCAAGACAAAAAAAAATTTCAGAAATAGCAAACATAATATACATACGAAGCTCTTTATCTATAGTTTGTAATGCATTTCATAGTTAATATTTTTGTGTTTTGCTATAATTTTTGATGTCTAGTAGAATGCCAATTTTGAATAGAAATAATTAGAAAACTATATTTCACATTACAAATTTTTCTTAATTACATTTGATAGTACCTAAAATAGGCTAAATAAATTTGTTTAATTCTACGTATCTTTCTCTAAAATATATAAGAACTATAATCGTAAGGTAATGTGTAAAAACTTGGGGAGAATGTAAAGAAAGAAAATTTAATTTTTAATTTATTCGATGTATTTAATCCCTTGACAATTAAGTAAAAGGAGGGGGGGGGGGGGAGAAAGAATATAGACACAAGTTTTATATGAGAATGAAAAAAGAATGTAAATAAAAACTTTGTAACCCTTAATCACATTGGCTAAATATTTATATTTATCCTTTTTGGTAAAGATTATGTAGTTTTTTTAAACTCAAAATATACATCAATATTACCATAGAATCAATGTATTTTTTTATATTAAAAAGCAGGGCCTTAAAATATGGTCATTGCTTATAATTAAATGACTTTCACAATTATCGACTTAAGCATCAATTAAGAAAATATTTTTTTAATTAGTAAGAAATTTATTTTCACATATACAATATTTTAAAATAAAATATTATAAAATTGAAAATATTTTCATTCGTATCAAACACATCCTTCGAACATTTATGTAAACATTTTTCAGAACAAAGATTTTTACAATGTATAAATTTCTTTGGGAAAAAATTAAAATGACAAAATTCCATAGTTTAGAGCATTTATATAAACATAGTGATATTTCCTGCACTTCTCGCGACTATATGAAATATTTATAAGACAATAATATGTCATATGCAATATTTAGGTTAGTATCGAATACCTAGATAAAATTTACTTTCTCTTCATCTGCATAATCCAAGTTTTTCATTTTTTTAAACATCAAAAATATTATTTTTTTTTGTCTCTGTCTCTCGTCGCCTCCCCTCTTCCCTGGACTGTGCGCTTCTGTTGCCCTCCCCTCCTCTTGTCTTTTCCGGACCCTCTTTTCTGCTGGGCTTTGTCGCCCGCTCCCCCCTGCCGCTTGACCTCCCCTTTCCCCTCTTTCCGTTTCTCCCCTTTCCCGTTTTCCCCTCTCCCTCTCCCATTTTCGGTCCCCTCCCCCCTTTTTCCTTTTTCTTCTCGTCCCCCTTCTCTTCGTGCGCCTTTCTTTGTTCCTCTGTTCTCTCTCCGGTCTTCCCCCCCTTTCTTTCTTGCCCCCTTTCCCTCTCTTATTGAATTTTTGAAAACCGAGTGTTATGTGGCCCGTGCATCGCATGTTCTTTTCTCATCTAATTGTGTAATATAGTATATTGCAGATTTATATATATACATATATTATAATATATATATATATATATATATACACAACATTATCTACATGACAATTCGACAACACATTATACATACTTATCATATCATTGGTCCTCTCACTGAACCAAAACACAAACAGTTAGCTTGTCGGAATGTGGCAATTTGATCCCAAAGTATGTCGGAATATGGAAATTCAATCCAATATTAGGTCGAAACGTACCAACCTAGTGTAAAGTTATGTCGGAACGTGACAATCTAATCCCCATTCACACACCACAATCACAATAACAAGCATATCATCAAGATTATACATTTACATCATGGTTTGGTTGGTTACATCATTCATCTATCGCAGTTACAATAAGTGTGATTAATGTTGCAACATTCATATATATACAATTATCACAACGAAGCAAAAACATGCATAGATCACATAATCATGAAATAACAACCATTACCTACTAGAAATAAGCTTGATCCCTAACAGACTTGATACTTTCCTTTTCAGATTTGTTTCGCTTGTTAGTGGTCTACATCAATCAATAATACACGAAAATCAATAGAAAATCATTAATTACCCGAATTATTGATAATTCTATGAAAACTAGATCAGACACATGATCCCATCTTGTCAATTTTGAGTTAAGTTACACCATAGAACCTATCAATAAACCCTTTTCCATCAATATTGATGCATTTTATTACGTTCGAGGGAAATAGTGTATTTGGGAAATGAAAAGCTTACATTTAGACTTAAGAATGATTATGAACGAGGTTGAATAACCCAATGGTCATTCTCTACCGCTAAAAGTCAAAAAGCATCAAATAAGGCAATTAGAAATTTAGTTGACGATCTAACTCGCGCTCATCCTGCTACATCAACACCCATCCCACTATAGCGGCGTTAGTTCAATGACATAAGCTCCCACAACAGCGGCACTTTCGAAAAATGATCCCTCATTGAAAACTATGATTGTTAATTCCCGTCTCGTCCGCCACAGCGACACCCATCCCGTTGTAGAGGTGTCGCTGCAGCGGCACACTCCCGCTACAACGGCGCAAATCGGGATAGAACCTTTTTAGGGAAATTTCAATTCCCCCTTTTTGTAGCACACTCTTAATCCACTATGCTCAGAAGACTCCCTTTATCTCTAAGATCGATTATTGATATTTACTTATCTAAATTCAATTATGTAAAGTCGTACGAATTCCTAAACGAGTTTTCTATCCGTTCATATAGTCAAATTCATATTTACTTCACCCGATTGTTACCACATTTTCCTACACCTTGATGACTCCAATTTCTTCAAAAATACTGAAGCAGGTTGAGAAAACTTGATGGATACTATAAGTTTTTTTTCGCAGCCTCAATTTTCGCGACGTTGGCATTTCTATTACCACGAATGCGGTCACTACAATTGTTTTAATCTTCTCTAAATTTTGTAGAAGGCTGATTTTTTCTTTCAACTCTGATTTCTTAAAAAAAACCAATTCTTTTATTATTCATTATATTTTCTACTGCCTAATCTCGCCGGGCTAAGCCTACATTAGTTTAAAATAGTGTTAAAAGATTTATGAAAATAGAAACATAAAAAGTTTAATAATATTTAATATTAAAGTTACAAGTAAGATGAAAGACAATGAATAATTAAATAATTGAAATCTATAAATTTTACTAGACAAAATGTTTTTACTAATTATGCAGTAATTTACAATCAATCTATATATAAAAGTAGAAGAAATAAATGAGCCCTGTCATCCCCACAAATTTTTAAGAATTTAAAATTTTAAATTTTAAATAATTAAATAATTATTTTAAATGATATTGAAAATATCAATAATTAATTATTTGTTTTTAAATTCATAAATCTAAATAATCATAATGAATAATATTTAACAAATATGCACATACACACAGTATTTAAATTATTAACCAACTAATATGCCATAAAAACACATGCACGTTATTTAAAATAATTCAAATATTAAGATTTAAAAATAATAACTAAAAATTAAATAGGTTTTGAGATAATATTTTCAGCTGTGAAATCAATTCTAACTTTCTTGCATTTTGGTTAGCAGTTTAACTTCAAAGTTATCTATTTAAAACAGTTTAATCAAACTCAATCTCCTGTATAGAACTCATATAATTTGCTAATAATTAAAAAAATTATTGCAAAAAAAGAACAATAAAAAATGGAACTCCATGATTTTAACTTGATTATTATGTTTCAGATGGGTAGCAATAATTCGGGTCAGTTTTTTAAAGAAAAATATAATTATGTTTTTAATTTAGGGTTCTTCTATCTATTGATGAATTCAATATTTCTGTCATAAGCCAACCCACTAGACCGTGTGGGAACCACTCTAACACCTAAGTAGGAGAACCCTCATATCTAATAGAAAAACACATGCAGAAAATGAAAGAAGACGGACAACGAGGTTAAGTACATTAAATAAATAACATTTTTTCTTTTAAAATACACACTTTGTAATATTATTTAACAACCCCATGGATCTATTCTAACCGGTAGAAGAGATACTACGAATAACAATGTACGGTAATTAAATAAGACAAAGCTCCCACTACTACGAATGTGTGATTAGTAATTACACATTCGCATACATACATGCTTTATAAAGAAGTAATTTCAAACATATATAACACCAACATGAAATCAAAACCATCACCTACTGTCTTTCCCTTCGATTTCTCTCATACGAGAGGTCAAGTTAAGCACTATTTCTTCATTAGGGTTCGTCCTTAGGGTTTTTAAGACCAAACATACTAAATATTCAGCAATGGTTTACTTCAATAGGATAAATAAACCATAGGTCTAATTTCATCCGCTTCTATTGGGTACCCTTGTTTAACAAAGGAATTGTACTCAAGAAAACAACCAAAAACACTTGACTGATAATCAATATCTCTACATCAAGCAATAAATCCAACTACGTTGTATCATAATTAATTCTCATGAAATTCACTCAGTGCACGAAGGTTCACACATATATCTCATTATTGATTTCATATATTATGACATAAGCACAAATTACAACCACTCTATGTAAAAACCTAACCTACCTGGGCGCAATGAAATTCGTACGAAGTATGATCTCTTTCAAGCTTTTCTGGATTTGCTACGCTGAATTTTTCAAATATCATGCAAGGTTCCTCCATCCCCACGCTTGAAAGCTTTTTCTCCTTCTTTCTCAAACATGAAATAACTTTTCTGGTGTTTGTAGGGTAATTTAAAATCTATATGTTATTTTTTGAAAGACTCAAAAATTAGAATTTCTTGAAATCAGATTCTTCCTTGAAAATTTCACCGCAGCGGGGTATGTTGCCATTCTAGTGCCGCTGCACCAGCGACACCTATCCCACTAAAGTGCGACAGTGTCCATATTTTTTGTGGATATCTGCATTAACGACGGTTTGTGTTATTATAATAAATACCAATTTACCACTTGTTCATCCTCAAACTACTAAGACTCGGTCTTCACTCACTCTCACTTCGAAAAGCTCCCAAATAATGAAACGACTCTTACACAAAAGGACGCAAGTTCGTGAACTCTAATGATTCGAAACCCGAAAGCGTTGACACATGATAGAATGGAGGGTTAAAATGAATTACACAGAAGGATTACTAGGCTTCCACACTAGGGTAGAATTAACTAAGTCAAAAAATTTCCAAGCCCTGCCTATTGGAGAGGCAGCCCTGCCTATTGAAGAGGCAGCCCTGCCGCTGTAGCGGGAGATCACAGGCAGTAAAGAGGGAAAGGGGAATTGTTTCCCTTATTTTCATTTTCTACCTTATTCAAAGTCTCTCTTAAAAGGTCTTCTGATCACTAACCTTTGAATCCTCAACTCTCATGTAATTCTCTCATTTTTTATTACTGTTATTTCGTTGCTTGATCACAATTGTTGCATGCATCATTAACTTAATAAATTCGAGACAATTTTGGTGTAGTTATTTTTGAAACATTGATTAGTTTGCTATATTCATTCAAAATTCTCAGCATGGATACTTCCTTACGTCCTTAAGCTTTAACCTTGTTTCCAGGCCGTAAGGATATCTGCGAAAATATGGTAAATCGATAGGAAACGAGTGGGGGAAGTTGAAAAGTTATCTTAACATGAACATTTATTTAAACACAATTTTTAGTAGTTATTTTGTTGACATGTTAGTTAATTATTGTTCTATGATAGTTTATAGATATGCTAAAAAACTGATAAACTAGATTTGGGAGAAAGTTGCCCTCTTTTGCATTTTAATTTCGACCTCGATAAATGGTCTTGTAGCTCCAGCCTGCATCATCACGTTGTAGCGGATGAATTTTCCGAAAAAGGCTAACAACATGATGGGTCTTAGGCCAGTAGATTAACTCTCCTTTTCCCAAAATAATTCTCTTTCCGTCTAGGCGTCCCTATCTTGTCTATACTATCCTAACTTTCCTTATTTTTTGCAAGCTCTCTCAAAATGGTAACTCTTGATGTTAATGTTGAGCTCATGTTGATATTGAGAAGGTAGTTCCTCATTATGTGATATGAAATGTAGAGCTGTTATATGTGGTAATGGGAATTGAGTTGCTATGTGTAATGCCATGATTATGTGTTGAATGAGGTTGATAAGTACTCCTATGATTTGTGACTCATTACGATTTATATTTTGGTGTTGTTATGACTGGCTAGTATTGAGTCTCTTCTCTCCCTATAAAAAGATTTAGGTGTCATTCGAAGACGAATTTTCCTAAGGGGGAAATGTTACACCCTTGGTAATCCAATGACTTAGACTAGAGCCTCACTTAATAATAATGATGCTTATGGACCTAAATAAGTGTAATTAAATTACTTTAGAAGTATGAGAGTCAAAACGTCAATGGACGACCACAATGTCCGGTGAACTAATAACCTAATCTAGTGTGGTAACAAGTGGTGGTAGGATGTTTAGAAAAAAACGTCTAAAGGGTTGTCCATGAAGAGAAGATGAGGGTGGACATAGGTGCCTAAGAGAGGGTTAAAGGATTTAGGGTCAACGGAGGATTTCCAACCTTGAGGAGCAAGCCAAAGAAAAAGGCCAAGGCTGGCCCAAAAAGGGAGGCTACTGCCTCAACCTTCAAGAGCATGACAACGGCTCGTGGTCATAACCACGGACAATTTGTGGGCTTGTGAATATGTCTTGGCCATATTAGAGTCATACCATAGTGTATTACACTCCACGACTCGTGGTGCACTTAATGGAAGGAGTGTCTTGGTCGTGGTCTTGCCATAGACGTTTTAGAAAAGGGTGGTTTTGGGGGAGCTACTACCTAGAGCACCACTAGCAACTTGATAGGTCGTGCTGCATGTTCACGAAAGGAGAGAAGGGTCGTGAAGTTAATTTAGAAAATTTTTAGGATGACATGTTTTTGGAGCTACTGCCTCATTCTCCACGACCACCACCACGGGCCAATAATAACTTCATGGCTTCTGAAGTGGGGCGTAAAGGTTGGCGGGCTTTCACAGCCAAAGTCAAGTTTGACTTCACTTTTGGAAGTCCAACCTAATGAAGGGTAGTTTGGTTATTTTTGTGGTTGACTATATATAAGTTTTAAGTCGTTTATCACCCATTTCCCACTTCATAACTCAAACACAAATTTAAACCCAATTTTTCCCACTTCTCTCTACATTCTCTTTCTACTTCATCCTCCATTGAAGACACATTGAAGTTCAAGAAAACGATTATAATATCAAAGTTTCTTAAAAGAATCTCGTGGATAAAGTCTCACCAAGGTACAATTTCTTTCACTCTTGGGATTCCTTTCCCCAAGAGGCAATCTCACGGAGATTTTCAAAATTCCCCAAACTAGGGTTTCTCTCTTCACATGGGTCCTCTTTGAAAAACGAAATTAAGGAATCATTGTGATGAATTATGGTCAATTAATGTTGTTAAGTATACATTTATGGGTAATTCTTGTTATTCACTCAAGTTTCCCATGCACCCATGTATTTCCCTAATTTCATGAAAATCTTGAATTAATAAGGTGGATTGTGAATATAATGAATATGTTTATTGACTACATTGATGTTAATTATGTAATTTCTTCTTGAATTACCATGTTTGTGTAATCATTTATATCCCTTCGTTTGAATTTAAGTAGGGAGTCCCATCAAGGGAAAGAAGGTATGGAATATGGTTCTTTCTTGAACCACTTATTAGGATGAATTAACTTAGCTGTATGGTGTCATATCGAATGTGTTGATGTGTTGATGCCAGATTTCCTCATCCTTAACCCTATACTCTTGAATTATATATGCGTAATAAACGTAATTTATACACTATGGTTGGTAATAAACCAAAAGGTTATTTCCTCATGATTAGTGTAATAAGGTTTTAAGTGAAAGATTTTAACTCACCGGGGTCGTGATTTCCTAGGTGAAAGTAATGTTCCCTCACTTATGATTACCTATGACTAATAGTATAAATGGGGGTTTACCATAGAGGTCTAGTAGAGACTAATGTTAACATTTATGATTAATAGATATGATTATAAAAGGAATAACTTCTTAGCACCGTAAGGAAACCTAAATGAGATAGGGGTCTCATGCTTAGTAAGTTCGTCTCCCCACATGGGTTTCCTCATGTTTGGCAAGACCTTATTACCAAGTTATGTGTTTTATAATGAGATTGAAACCCCCACGTTTGTCCAGTTATGTTTTCTAGTAACAACCTACTTGTCCCTTAAATATGTGCCCACATAGGACTCTACCTAAGTGAATTCATCTAGATAGATATGTACGAAAGGTTACACCTTAGGAAAACGTTAACCCTATATTTTTGGTATTGGAGTAAAACACCAGATTCCATGTAGCTCCCATGGTCTGATGTCGGTTATTACAACTTCTTTCCCTAATGTAAAATTAAATAAATAAATTAAATGTGTGAACTCTTATTACGCCTTTCTTAAAGGATTCTACATAGTGTGAGGGAGGGTATATGACTTCTCTTACACATTGCACTTGTGGGATCCTAAGGGATGATCCTAGTAGTATTCTTGTATGAATAAGTTAATTATGTGTTATGTTTATAATCTATGAGTGATCTTTATGAATAAAGCATGTCATGACGAAATATGAGGTTATGTGGTAAGTATGAAGTAGGTGTCTTAATGTGATAGTTATCTTGGAATAGGATTAAGGGGTTGCATTCTTTGCATTGCAAACTATTGCTTGGGTTTCGTACATGTTGGGTTAATATTATGTTGAGGTGACTTATAATGCTTACAATGTCTGCATGTTGGATTAAATTGATAGAAACCATGATTTTGACTAAAATTTCCCT
The DNA here is from genome assembly GCA_027704765.1 of Solanum habrochaites. Lineage (NCBI taxonomy): Eukaryota > Viridiplantae > Streptophyta > Magnoliopsida > Solanales > Solanaceae > Solanum > Solanum habrochaites. The sequence goes on along the minus strand of JAKWJA010000533.1, from coordinate 13,995 downwards.
TTTCTCATGCATTGATGATTTTTATGCATATATTAGCAATGATCATTGGGTGTCATTCATGTCCAGGGTGTAGGTTCGGGGCATGACAAACTTTGTATTAGAGCATAGAGTTCAAAAGGCCTAGGGAGTCTATCAATTTGTGTCTTTAGAGTCTTAGCCATCCGTGTGAAAAGCGACCCATTTATTATTTGAATGATGCAACATTTAGGAATTCCTCACTTTTTTCATATTCCTATTCGTGCGTTAGAGTTTATCTCTAAAAATTTTCTCTCTAATTCGTGCTTATTCGTATTTCGGATCATCATGTCTCCACAACAAGCATCAAGAGGTCATCCAGCCAGATGGAATGTTTAGGAACCATACGTACCTAATGCACCAAACGTGCAACCTCAAGGAGAAGTCACCAATGCTAAGTTCCGTGAGGGATATCCAGATGTATAGCCAAGCAATGACTAACCAAGTCGGGCAACAAAAAGGAGCTCGACTAGAGGAGTCTGATACCTCGAGGATTCGCGAGTTTCTTAGAATGAATCCTCCTAGATTTACTAGTTTGAGCATTATTAAGGATCCGGAGAAATTTTTGGAGAAGCTGAAGAATGTTTTTGATGTGATGCATGTCATAGATACTGAAGAGCTTGAGATAGATGCATATCAACTAAAGAATGTGTCTATGATATGGTTCGACCAAGGGAAGGATGGTAGAGATAAGAATGCACCACGTTTTAGTTGGGCTTTCTTTGAAGAAACTTTCTTCGGCGTTTCTTTCCTTAAGAACTGAAAGAGGCAAAGGTATAAGAGTTCCTTATACTGAATCCCCTTGAGTGGCATAAATATGATTTGAAGTTCACCAAGTTTTACCACTATGTTCCTAAAATGGTAAACAACACGAGGAGCAAGATGAGTTTGTTGTTGCTGTCTTTGGGCGTGCTTAAAGCAAAAAGGGCAGAGTTTCAATGCTGATAAGCCGATATAGACATATCTATGTTGATGGTCTATGTGCAACAGGTTGAAGAGGAGAAGCTGAGGAACAGAGAGGAGTATAGGAACAAGAAATCTAATACTGGAATGAATCAGGGAAGCAGAAGATCAATGACAACCGGTAATTGTTCCAGTAGGAACAGAAGGGACGTGCTCTATCATCTGCTAGTGCACCTGCACCTTACAAGTGTGAGTACAAAAATCAAGTGTTCATAGTTAAAAAACCTACTTATTCTCAGTGTACCATGGCACAAGGGGGTAGTAAGCCTCTTGCATGCGCCAAATGTGGTAGAAACCATTCAAGTAGTTGTCGTGATGGCTCCGCTGGCTGTTTCAAGTGTGGTCAGAATGGGCATTTCATGCGAGACAGTCCAAAGAAAATATATGGAAATGGTAATGAGGGCAACATAGTGCAATCTTCATCAGTTGCTCCACCAAATATGGCTGCACCTAGAAGAGCTACTTCTGGTATGGCGGAGGGACAAACCACCTCTATGCAATGACTAGCCGCCAAGATCAATATAACTCTCCAGATGTTGTCACGAGTGTGATCAAAGTTGTAAATTTTGATGTTTATGCTTTGCTAGACCAATAAGCAAGTTTATCTTTTGTAACTCCTTATGTTGCAAATAAGTTTGAGATTCTTTCTGAGAAATGTCACGACCCTTTTTTTTTCTCTCATTAAGATTTTATAATTTTTTTTATTCGTTTGAAAGAAAAAAGAGTTTTTCCTATTAAAGTGACATTTTGGACAGGGATATTATTATCAGAGTCGCCACTTGGAATTGAGTTTGGTGTTCCAAGACTTTATTTAAAAATCTTAATCAAAAGGAAATTTGACTCTATCTTTTTATTGGTCTGAAACTAGAATTCGGGTAGGATTCTGTTTGATCGAGGTGAAGGTGTTAGGCACCCCCTCGATTCCGTGGTCTAGCACGTCGCGTTAAATTACTTTTAGTATGACTTAAATTTAATTTTTTTTTTGGACATTTTATTATTTAACTTAATAATAAATTTTTATTTACTCCAAATTTTATTTGTTTAACTTATTTGGAACTGACTATTTTTGCTTTTATTTTATATTTTTATGTTATTATGGGGATGATTTAATCTAGGTATTTTATAGTTAAAAAAAATATTTAGAGTTCCCCGTTAATTTAAAATTTCTATTTCTTTAAATTTAAAAATAGAAAATCAAATTTGAGAGATTTGAATTAGTTTTTAAAATCACAAAAATCTAAATAGATTAGGACTATAATTTATTTTTTAAGAAAGGTTTAATTTTTTTTTCTTTTAATGCATGTAACAATTTTTAACATTCTGTCTTTTTTTTAAATAAAAAAAAATTATTATTTTTAGATTAATTCTTTTTATTTACGTTTGTTATCTTTTTTTTTTTGATATAACTATTTTTTTTATTTTTTACGTTCCTTACTAAAAAATAATTTTGTGCTACATCCCCTTTTTTATCTTTTTTTTTTTACTTTTCAACTTTTTTTTTCTTCTTACTTTTTTTTTTCTGATTCTTTTTTTTTTAGATTTTCACGTTTTTTTTTACTTTTTTTTTGAAAAACAAAATTCGTTTTTTTTTTTTTTAAACAAAAATTCTTTTTTCCTGTTTTTTTTAAAAAAAAATCTGCCTTTTTTTTTTGTTGTTCTTTCTCTTTTTTTTTTTAAAAGTTTATTTTATCATGTTTTTATTATATTTTATAACATTTGTCTTCTTCTCGACCTTTTTTTTTAAATAATTTTTGTTATTATTTTTTTTTTTTCTTCATTCATTTTTTTTTTTTTGTTTTTTTTATATATAGATATATTATTTTTCTCAATTCTTCTGTTTTTTTTTTTAATTTTTATTTTTTTCTTTTTTCACGTTTTTTTTTTTCATTTTGTTTTTCTTTTTCTGTCTGTTTCTCTTTAGAAAAAATCCGATAAGTTTTTTCTTTTCTTTTCTTTTTTTTTTTTTCGGTGTGCTTTTGTTTTTCTTTTTATATGTTTTAAATATTAGGCTTTCTTTGTTATTTTTTTATTTGATTTATCCATTTTTTTATTTATTTTATTCTTTGGTTTTCTTTATACAATTTCTCTACAAAAAATTATTGGATAATTTATTAATAGTAATTCATCACACTATTTTTCATGACTCTCTAGATGAATTATAATTCTATAATTCTACTTATATAAAAAAAATTACTAATTTAATTTATAGATTCTAACTAACAAGTCTATATAACTCCAATAAAATCTTCTAAAGGAAAATCGACGGAAGTATATATTAATATGGGGTTAACTTTCAACAATTCATATGGCGACATAATATTGCAAAATTCGATCTAAAAACACATAATAATAAATAATACCACCGTAGCAATAATCAATATAATGACATACATATGATTTTGAAGTATTTCATTCTATTGAAATCAACTTTTCATAGAAATTACTATTATTTAGATCATGCGAGAATTTAAGTTACCGTCGCTAAACGAAAAATTGATACACAAAAAGCGAGCTGTTATCCCCTAATTCAGAATCACGATCAAATCTCTAACGCTAAACTAATTCTCAAAAGAAACACTATTTTTTTTTAAATCCTCTCTGTATTTTTCTCTGTATTGTATTTTTCTTCTGTATCTGTTTGTGTATTTCTCTATCTCCGTTTCTTCTCACTGAACGTGTTTTTTTAATAATAATTTTTGTGCTGGAGAGTTTTGGTGCTAATTAAAAGGATAGTATAGGTTTTGGCTTAGGATTTAATCTGGCATATTGTTTCACGGGAGTGGGTGGCGCTAAGAATGGCCTACAAACATCCCTTCCTCTCCTCGCCCCCTCCCCCCTCCCCCCCCCGTGCGCTCCCCGTCCCACGCGCGCGGCGCGCCCCCCCCGCCCACCCTCCCGTCCTCCGGTCTGCAGCTTTTTACGTCCCCTCCGTCTTCGGCGTTGGGCCTCTTCGGCTCCCGGGCGCGGTCCTTTGTTGCCTCTGTTCGGCCTCCCCGTTTTCTCTTCTCCTCTTCTCACCCTCCTTCTCCCTCCTTCCTCTCTTCTCTCTCCCTTTCTCATCCTCCTCTCTCACCATTCTCCCCTCCGCTTCCCTCCTTCTCCCCTTCTTTTCCACTAATTAAAAGTGATCAAATGACCATAGAATTCATAATTTTATTATTATTAAAGTAATTTACCAATTTATTTATTTTTTATTTAGTTTAAATATAAACTTTTTTAAAAAAAATTGTGTTTGAAACTCTTTATATTTTGGTAAAAAATTAGGTACTGTTACAGTATAGCCATGCCCCTCTTTGCTTAACACTGCAGATGATTTTCATGCAAAGACTTTAACAGAGTGACTAATTTTTTTATTGAAATCTTTATTTTAAAAATTTATGTAGAGAAGAGGTTGACTTGTGTCCTAACTTTTAAAACTACCTTCCATGTTGATATGATAAGGATTCAGATGTAGTTTCCAATGATTTTATGTAGTCGATGGGTTTTTTCGAGATTCCCGTTTCATAGCTTCAAGCTATTACATACATAAAAAAAACAAAATGCAGAGTAAAGTATATGAAATCCTATCTATTCCTATAGTGCTAAGTCTTCATTTTTGGATTCTCAGATATCGCTTATCACCCTCTTTTTTGGGTAGGTTCCTCTAATTCTGAACATTGCTCTGCTGGACGTCCTGATTTAAGACTTGAACTTCATGACTTGAACTTCAGCTACTGAAGTTTTTCCGCATGATATTCCTTGAAAACTTATTTTCTTGAAAGGAATGAATTCTATTATTTTTTGACTGGCAAATTTGTGTACTATTAGAACCCCGCACACAAAATAAAATTTTCTACCTATTTTGAACAGAAATTTTTGTGAGTTATTGATGAAAGCTCTAAAAGTCTTACTAATAATAAAAAAAAATGTTTTTTATAGCCTATTACAGAATGTAAAACCAAAAAATAAGACAAAAGTGAGTTTTGTACCAAAATTGCAGATCAGGAGTTATTGTGCCCTGTGAAGACGAAAAATAAAATAGGGTTATTGTGCCCTATATGCAATCTTGAGGTTATTGCATCCACCCTCTAATCTAAGAACCATGAAAAAGTAAATAGGGGTTATTGGTGGCCTATGGTGGCAACCAGGAATTATTGTGCCTGTGAAGAAAATGATAGGGGTTATGTACCCTATATACAATCAAGGGGTTATTGTCCCTCTAAAGACTAACATAAAATAGGGGTTGTTGTGCCTATAATGCAATCAGGGTTTTATTGGTGCCCTGTGAAGATAAAAATGGATGATAGGTGTTTATTGTGCCCCTTATGCAACCGATGGGTTATTGTGGCCCTGTGAGATCATGAAAATTAAATAAGGTGGGTGTTATTGTGCCGTGGCCTGCTGTGTTCTTTTTTGTGTGGTGGGTATGGCAGTCATGGATAGTTTGTTGAATTTTGTGGGATTGCGTCCCTGTGAGACATTAAAAGAAAAATAGGGGTATTTTGCCCTATAGTGCAACCAGGGGTTATTGTCCTGTGAACAAATGGAAAAGTAAAATAGGGGTTATTTTTTCCCTAGATGCAACTAGGTTATGTGCCGCTGTTAAGAACATGAAAAATAGGATAGGGGTTATTGTGGTGCCCTATATAAATCCAGGGGTTATTGTGCCCTGTGAAGACTTAAAAATAGGATAGGGGTTATTGTGCCTATATGCCATCCCAAGTGGTTATTGTGCGCCTGTGGAAGACAAAATGATATAGTGGTTATTGTGCCGCTAAATTCAATCCAGGGTTTATTGTGTGCCCCGTGAGAAAAATAAAAATGATGATAGGGGTTATTGTGGCCTTATAGCAATCAGGTGGGTGAATTGTGCCCTGCGAAGAAAAATGATAATATGGGTTATTGTGCCTATAGGCAACCAGGGGTTATTGTGGGCCCTGTGAAACATGCAAAATAGTATAGGGGTATTGTTCCCTGTCTATGCAAACAGGGGTTATGTGCCTGTGTGAAGTACCTAAAAATGATGAGAGAGGTTATTGTTCCCTATAGGCAAACACCAGCGTTATTGTGCCTGTGAAGAAAAATGATAATTAGGGGTTATTTGCCCCTTTGCAACCAGGGGTTTATTGTGCCCTGTGAAGACACGCAAAAATATGATAGGGGTTATTGTCCCTATTGCAACACCAGGGGTTATTGTTATTTCATTTTATTTTATTTATTTTTTTACATTAAACAAACTAGAAAATAAAAGAAAATGCCCAGATTTCAATAAAATAAAAAAAATCATTTTTATTTTGTTATTATTATTTTAAAACAGCTATTATATGGAAAGTAAAGATTAAGAATTACCATCCGCGGCGGTTAATCTCTCTCAAACTATTTTCCAAACATGATTCTTCCTTATCCTATTTTAAGTCAAAGACATGTATTGTTTAATTTTCCTACATGGATGGTTGTTTGTGTCTTTGAATATCTTGTAAGCTTGACTTCTTGATCCGCCCAGTTTTGGAAGATTCAATCCCATTGATTATTGGGCGAAATCTTTAGATGTTTTTAAAAAACAAGTCGTTATCTTTCCTTGACAACTTTTCATGGACATTCTAACTCATCGACCATTTTTGTGCATGTGTGGTGTGGTTCATTAGCGTTGCCCAACGACTCTTTTGTTTTATTTTTTCACTCCGTGTCGATTATGATATTTTATTTCTTATAGGTTCACAACCCTAGCCAATATGGTTATGTTCCCAACATTCACCTGAAATACCGTAAGTCAATTTGGTGATTTAAGTTATTTTTCTCACTTTACACGAGTTTTATGATGAGAAATGAAAAATAAATAATCAAAGGAAACATCCGCAATATACACGAATGAAAGGGTTGTATGAAGGAAAATTGGGTCTTTCAGAAGTAGAATATAAATAAGAACAATATTTACATGAGTTGAAAAGAATCTCCTCTGAAGTACGTAACACTTTGAAACATGAAAAAACAAAAAAATGCAATTTGGACAACGTTTGAATCTTTTTTCGAGTTGTAACTGAATCTCTGAAAAATTTGCAAAACCTTTTGTCCTAAGCTTGACTTTTACCATGATTGCGCTCATGTTCCAGCAAAATGTCATCATTCGATCAGTAACACTTCCTGATTTCAACCAAACGCATCATCTATAGTGCCCGTAAGGGTTTCACTCACACACTCTCTTCTTCATTTTTCGCCATAGTTCGCCAACAGAATGTCTCTACCTTTAGATAACTGAAAACAGAATTATCCTTTTGATTGATGATTAGACCGACCCGAATTAAGGGCTGCCTACGTACTCCTTTTATGGAATCGGGTCAAACGAGTTCAATGAACTTTTTCCGTGCTTTTGTTTATTTTGTTTTTTCCTTTAATTTTTTTTTCTTTTTCCTTTTTTTTAAGGCACCAGACCAGGTGTTTGGATAAAAGAGATACATTTTATCTTCTCATCTAAAAAATGATGATGGCTAAATGTTATTATCCTTAATCGAATCTGCATTTACAATTGGTGTCAATTGCCTTTCCCTCCCTATCCGCCAATTGGCGACTCCGTTTGATAACACTTGCTAATACATAAGGGCCTTGCCAATTTGGAGCAAACTTTCCCTTTGGCCCTCGGCTTGGTGGGGAATGATTCACGTTTCACAACAAGTTTGACCACTTCAAAATTCCTTGGGCGTACTTCTTATTATCTTCTGAGCCATCCTCTGCTGATAAATTGACCAAAACAAATTTAGTAGCGTTTGTTCTTCCTATCAAGCGCTACTTATTCTAATCTCGATTAACCCATTATGTTATCCATCGATTTCTCTGCTTCACAATGGTTCGAAGAGAAGGGATTTCAACTCCCTGCGGGGATGAACAACCTCAGTTCCATAAAACCAATAAGTAAGGATTGCAAAAAAACGACTCGACGTATGAACAGTCGTGCGATAAATCCCATGAGAAGCCGAGGGTAATTTCTCATGCCACTCTGTCCTAGATCCCGTGCAAAAGCAAAACTTTTCCTAGAATCTTCTGATTTTCTTATTCGGCAGCTTCAAACAGCCCCAGTTTGCTTGGGGACGATAAGGGGTTGAAATGACGATGACCAATTTTAAATGTCTCAACCAAACTTCTTTATCATGTGGCTGTTGAGAATTCATTGGTCATTGTCTGTAATAATTAATTTTTGTATGCCAAAACGACATATGATTTGGCATGAACTAAGTCCACACCGCTTTCTTCTCTTCTTGGTTAACTGATTTGAATGTGACAGCTTCCAAACCATTTAGTAAAGTAATCGTGATGGCCCACTAAAAATAACCCGATAATCGTAGATTGCTTTTGTCTCTATTGGCCCAATAACTTCTATACCCCATGTAACACAGACCCTGGAGCAGACATAGGTGTAACTCTAAAGGGGGTGAGTGAATCAAGAGTCGTATGAATTTGGCACTGATGGCACTTTGCGAACAATTTGAAGAATCGCTCTCCAATGGCTCACCCAATAGTACCGCCCGAATAATGCTTTTTTGCTAAGGACGTAACATCATGTGTGGGCCACATACCCCTAGTTTACCTCATTCATAATTGTTTCCGCCCTCTGATTATTCACAGCATCGTAAAAAAATTCAAAATTCGGAGTTCCTTTTGAATATGATATCGCCACTTAAGGGGAAACCATTGGCAGCAGAGGTGTCTCAATAATTCTTTTTTGATCTCTATCACATGCAGTTGAAATTAATTTCGTCTAAAGCTTTATAAAAATTTTTGATGTCGTATACCAAGGTTCACCATCTGCCTCTACCACTAAACCGCAATTATATTGCAATAACCATGTTGATCCCTAACTTTGGATGTTCCAACGGGTCAATGTAGGCCATTACCACCTTGGTATGGAAGCCATCGTATGCTAGGTGCCAAAGCATCACCACTTATGTGAAACCTGGGAATATATCTAAAATTCAATTGACTGTGACTTTGTTGATTATATTCTTCTAAACATTGTTTGTAGTACGGTATGAGCTTATGTCCGGTTTTCCATTCGCCTCGAGTTGCGAATGAGCAAGTCAATCCCCTAAGACTAAGAGCTCATGTACATCCAGATATATTGCAATTTCAAACCCCATGATGCAAGTTTCGGATTCTGTTTGGTTGTTGGAAAGAAAAGAATCGAAGTCTTGCTTGTGGCAGGTAATTACAACCACTTGGTGAGATAAGAACTGCCCCAATTCCCCTCCATTTTTGTTGCAAGCCCCATCAAATATAATTTCCATACGGGAAGTCATTAATCAGGAATTTCGTCCTCAATAGAGTGATCTCTTCATACAGGGAAGTATGTCTTTAAGGGTTCGTATTCATCACAATCGATTCTCTACCAATGATCGGGTAACCAAACGCCTATGTTTTCATGGCGGTGCGAGTTAACATACCCAAAATCAAATTCGGTAAGCAAAATCTGGCATTTTGCCAACCGACCCGTCTCATGGCTTTTTGAAAATTTTTTTGAAAGATCCATTCGGGATTTAGGAAAGTGGTGTGGGATAAAAATAGTGGCTTCAATTTTTTTGGGCGACCCAAGTTAAAAGCAAAACAACATGTTTTTTCTAATAGAGTGGTACTTTTGCCTCATAGGATGTTAACTTTTTGCTCAAGTAATGATGGGCGTGTCCTTCTTCCCCCGTGACACATGTTGGCAATAGAAACTCAACACAAGCATTAATCCGTTTAACAGAGGTTAACAAAAACAAAGGCCTACCAGGCCCTTAGAGGGGACCAGTACCGGAGGATTTGCTAATTTCCTTAATTTTGTCCAAAAGGTGGAAAAAGCAGAGCAAATGGGGAACAAAACGGAATGAAAGAAAACGCGAAACGGGAGAGGGGGGAGAGGGAGAGAGAAAGGGAATAAACAAGATGAATGAGAAAGAAGAGGGAAGGGAGATGAGGTGGGAGATTGAGGGGAAAAACACGAGCAGAGAGAATTGGGGGAGAGGAGAAAAGCGAAAGAGTGGAACAGGGATGGGGGGGTTGGGGGGTGCAGGATCAAAACAGAAGGGGAGCCAGGGGAGATGCACAGAGGCTTTTGCCACTCACTTGTCCATTTAATATCATCATCCTTTTCCCAATAACTTGAATTCCGGCTTCGCATGTAATAGTGAGTTGAGCGATGAATCGCTGATATAATTTTAATCTTCCTAGAAAAACTCATGACTTCCAGTTCCTGGTTTTTTGGAGGTGGTTAATTCTCGAATGGACTTTATCTGGGGAGGGTCCTAATTCAATGCCTCTTCTGTCTAACTATACAACCCAAAAAGCTTGCCAGATGGAACTCCAAATGCACATTTTAGCCGTTAAATCTTGAGATTTTACTTTTCTCAACCTTTCTAAAAAATTTCTTAGATCACGCACATGGTAATTTGCGTTTCTAAGACTTAATGATGCATCATCGACATATACTCCAACTTCTTATGCATCATGTCATTGAATATTGTAGTCATGGCTCTCATGTAGGTTGCCCCTGGCTTTTTTTAGACCAAATGGCATGAAACCCTAAACAATAATGTACCCACGGGGTAGTTAAAGCATTTTTTCTGCATCTTTTTCATCCATGAATCTGTGATATCCAGCGTAGCGTCCACGAAAGATTGAATCCTCGTTTTAGCACATTTGTCACCAAGATAATGAATGTTGGGTAGTGGAAAATTTGTCTTTTAGAACTTTCCTTTGTTTTAAATCTCGATAAATCAAACAAACTTGCTTTTCCATCCTTTTGTTGGTACTGGCAACAACATTAGCCAACCAAGTAGTGTTATTGGACGACCATGATCCACTTTTGGCATTCCCATGTTCATGATTCCTCTTTTGATTTTATCGCTCATATCCGCCTTAAAGTATTCTCTGGCTTTTGCTGGACAGGTGGAAAATCGGGATGTAGGGAAGTTTTTGTGAACGTACCAATCAGAGCACTTCACCCAGGCATGTCATCGTATGACCAACGAAGACATCTGGTAGTCAATTAAAACTTGATTATGTCCGTCTCGAATAGTTCGAATCGACATGACTCTTATCTTTATTTCTTCACTTCTTCCGGAGTTCCCAAATTAAACACTTATTTCACTAAAATAGGTGTTAGGCTAATTTTTAAATTTGATCCAAACCCATTTTAAAATTTCTTCTTCATCCGCTTTCATCTTCCTCTTTCCTTAGACGTAGGATTCATTGTTTATGAGATGAGAATAACGTTTTAGTATCTAATTGGGTAAAACTTCCGCACTGCCTGTTAATATTATTAAAGTTACGTAACTGAAATGAAAATAAGATGGCAAATATAGAAAGAGTAGAGACACAGACGATGACTAGAACTTTAATTGGCCTTGAATGGGAAAAGGCTATATGGTTAACATAAAGGCAAAAAACTAGATGTTTTAATTACAAACCCTGAGAATAATCCAAGAAAAATAAAATAAAAAAGCCAAAATAAACTACCTTACTTCCTTTTTTGTAGGTAGAGGAGTGGCTTTTCAAGTTATTGATGTTGACTTTTCGGGCCGATAAAACTGCCATCCATATGACTAGTGCCCCACCCCTCTGAGTCATATTTCACCTCATAAAACATTTCCTTTATACCTTGACCCTTTTCATTCCTCCACCATCATTTTGGATTGGTAAGTCCTGGACACCGGTTCACCTTGAGTTTTTTAATGAAAGATGGTGAGCAATATTGGGGGATGGGCTTCGTCGATTCCCAGCTTTCTTTTACGATTTTTAGCCTCAATGCTTGTTGAAGGATCTCCGGGTGGATCGGGAGATCAGCTTCACATGGACAATGATTGTCTTGTTTCTAATGTTCAAACTTGACCACTTGGTGTAGAGTAAAGATGGCACAACTCTAGCTATGTGGATCCACGGCTACCCAAAAGCAGAATTGTAAACGTGTCCATGTCCTAGAACTTGGAAGTGATGCCAAACCTCGCTGGTCCGTGGTAACATTGTAATATTTCACTCAAGAGTGATCCCCTTTTTGGCACCATCAAATGCCGACACAACATTTGTTAGTACGAATCCTATCAGTGTTTGATTTTCAAGCTTTGTAGAGTGGAAAGAGGCATATGTCTACACCTGATCCTCCATCGCCAATGACTCCTTCAACATAGTGTTCTTCACATTTCACATTCACACGGTTAAATGTAGAGCCCTATTAATGTCCAGATCCTTTCCAAGGGCAATTCATCATCAGTGAAAGTGATTTTATTTAACCTCACCTCAAAAATTCGATTGAACCATCTTTTCCAAGTGACCTAATTTAATATTTTCTGATATTGTGCCTCATTCAAATTTCTTGTCAACACTTGCCACGATGTTCTTTAGAATTTATGAGTAATGACATAAAGATATTTGAGCCGGCGTCTCCTCAACTGATCTATAAAGAAATAATCTTAGCTTTCATCTTTTTCATAAACTCTTCAGCATCTTCCTCAGTGACTGGTTTTTTTTTCAAATTGGCAATTGATTCTCTTTGATGTTTTGTCCCTCCTTAATTCTTCCGGAGCCCAGCTGGCATACCATATTCCGGAAACGAGTTAAGCGCTATTGTTTCATTTGTTCTCGACATCCTCCTTATCCCTTCTCCTTGTGATGTACCGACAATTTGTTGTAGTTCCAAGGAACGGGCCTTGGTGTTTGTGATAGGAAAGTTGTGCAGGCAATTTGTATCACACTGGATCTTTCATCATTTTTATTTTTATCAACGTTGAAAATTTACCAGGAATGTAGCATTTTTCGTCATTCACGGTATGTCTCCTCTTTTTATGACTCAGGGACATACAACACTAGCTTCCTCGAGTCTCAGAATTCGAATGTGCACTTTAACAATTCATCGTGCCCTTTGTATGGGTTCTAAAACCATACTAGATTCTTTTCTTAAAACCTTGCTTTCCACTTTGTTCTACTTGTTTGCTCTAATCTTCAAAAATGCCAACCATCCCCACAACACGCTCATTATTATGAGTAGGGAGTGGGTTATTGTGACATTCGGTGTTTCCTCCGCTTTGCCTATACCTCGATTACCTTATCCTCCAATTATCTTCTCAATGACTCTTTTAGGGTCCAACAATCTTTTTCTGTGCTATGACCTGGAGCGTTGGCGTGATACTCGCATAAACATGTATAATCAAACCTCTTGCATTTGGATGACACCGTACGATTGACAGGTTTCACCGTCACAATTTTATCAATTTCCGTAACAAACTCGTATACGATTCCCCAATGTGGGTAAAATTTTCTTTTTGACCTTGTTCTCTCTCATATAGTTTTCCCGGGACTTTGGAATATATGGCGCCTGGAAATTTTGTTGTTGTGGGGGCGGAAACTTTTGGGGCAGGCCCCGCCATTGTTGGCGCGAAGGAAGGCCGGACATATTGCCTAAGTATTAAGAAACTGCATATTGGGACGGGTATTAATCCCGAGGAGAATTATATTGTTCTGGTTGGACTTGACAATAAGGATTGTTCATGCCTATTTGAACACCTCTTGATCAGATGACGCCATGGCCCTTCCCCTTCTTTTTTTCGATTGGAAAAATTCGTGAGTGAAATTGGGATGGGAAGAGGAGGTGGGAGACGATATGTGAGGTACGAGATAAATGTCAAGATCGCTTGTTCCACTTTTATTGCTTGTGTGGTAGCTACTAATGGCTTGCTTGACTCCATACCCCTTACCGGACTTATGCCTTCTTCCTACCATTTCTCCGATCTTAATGCTTCGGCACAGAAAAACGGCTGCCCATTGCGCGAGAAATAATGAAACTGTCCGGTTTTTGAGCCTGGAGAAAACATCAATTAACATCATAGTCTTTCATGGCGGTTTTGTACTCTAGCTCCTGCTCCCTCCATCTTAATGGCATATTCCCTAAAACTTTCTGATGGCTTTGTTTTCATATTAAGCTAGGAATGCGATCGGAATAATAATACTAGTTATTAGGAAATTGTTGGGACAAAAATTTTGTGCCATATCATCCAAAACGTGCCAATGAGAAATCTC
>JAKWJA010000532.1:0-18677 GCA_027704765.1 Solanum habrochaites | reverse complement strand
ACGCGGCTGCGGTCGACTTACACGCGGACGGACCGTCCTTAGACTTCCGTCGTCCCATACTTGGTGCAATTTTCTTATGCTGCTTTCTTCATCCCCCTCGACGGTAAGTATTACGGACCGTCATAGGCAAATGGTCCTCGAGGGTCTTCTTTTTGAAATTACTTCAAACTCTCCGAAATTCTGGGTATGGATCACTTCTTCTGATCCCGTCACGACGAACCTGCTGCCAGCGTCACAAGCCTTCGTAATCCCACACTTAGTCGACTTCCCATCTTCCTTCAGCGTCTTCTCTACACGGCCACCTACGGACCGGTCACAAGCACTATGGACCGTCATCAGCTCCGAGGTGGTCTCTTCCGCATTTCTTCTCTCAAAATCTCCGCATTTGGCTTTGGACAGATTTTCCTGCAAACAAAGAAGCAATTTATATAAAAAATAGCACAAAAATGCTTTTGGACGCACTAAACTTAAGGAAAAGTATTAATTTACCGTGAAAACCACGGTATATCAACACCCTCAAGCTTAAATTCATGGTTTTCTCTCAGCGACGCACTATGACTCACTATACACTCCTTTTACAGAGTATCTATGTTATTCCTTTAACCATCATTTGGCTATCATCCAGATTAATCTCATCAATCTATGCATGCTATCACTCTTAGGCTTGAATTTTTGTTGGATAGAACAATCCACACTCACCATTAATTAACACCTATCCTCTTTATTTCTCTCACCGAGGTGCCTAAACAATTCCTGCGTATTTGCAACTCATGTCCTCACTTTACAACAAAATCCTCATTTTTCACACCATGATTTCAGTTTGAGTATAAGGATACATTTCAACACTCGCTCTCAGAACAAGTTTCACACTCATTCATACCTATTGGCCATACGCTGCCTATTTTCACTGTCCCGTAAGTTCGCTTTCCAACCCTTAGGACACGATGGACTTTTTTTAGCTGAACATATCTCATGGTTCGGTAGGGACATTTTTTAGTTATACTTTATTGACGTTTTGCCCTCTTGACATATAGCTAAACCTTCCTTTTCTATCATTTATCTCGCCAGTTTCTCAACTCTTTCCCTTTCTCAATTTGCTCTTCTTTCTTCATTTTTTTGTAAGTGACTCTCTCTTTTCTGTTTTAATTCTTCTAATATTTTTCTTTTTCTTTGCTTTTAGTTCACTAATTTGAGTCCACTTTACTTTTGTTTCTTTCTTCTCTTTTATTCTTTTCAATACCCACTTTCTCAGACCATCCTCCTAGAGCCACCCTCAACTCATTGCTTTGCCATGAGTCAAGGTACCCAATACGCCCAAAGCTGGGTCCGGGCATACGAAGGTTGTTTATACTGCATTAGCCACCCTCACTTCTTCTTTTGGCATAAGCTGAGTGCACATTTCCAGGAGGACCAGGGCTAACACATTGTTCCCCGAAATATCAGTTGGTGAAAAAGACAGGTCCCTAATTTTATTTAAGCTCAGATTATTTGATCAAGAGGATATAATTTCATTTGGTTTCTTTCATTTAGGGCTACAAAATGGGGGCCTTTCTTGAAAAGGGCCATTATCCTTTCCTATTGTTTGTTACAGCTTAATTTTAGTCAGACTAACCGGAAGTTCTATCTAAGTACCAATGTGGACGATTCAAATTTTTCCTCACCTCACTTGACATGTCATCATTATACAGATTATTAACACCTAGTTCGAATTAGAGACTTAGGGTTTTAATCAATGGTGTAATTCCTATTTTCATGCTTAGAGCCACCACAATTGTCAGTGTACTATGCCGAGTCATGCATTATTTTCAGTTTCATGATATCATTTCAGCCTATCAGGAGTGAATTACAAAAAACTTAGTTAACAAAATAATATAAACATGACGGTTCACCAGAAAAAACGTTTAGTCTTTTGGAAAAAGAACCAGGCAAGAAAAGCCCAAAGAGGATAGTGAATTTGGGCTACTCAGACTTCACCCTAACCTCACTATCCATTTACCCCACCCCCAAAAAATCATGCCATTGTCACCCAATTCATAAAAATGTAAATACTAGAGTCGTAGGTGAAGCCAAGGACTGTGTCGCAAAGCCCGCGCTCACAAGATGGGGGATCTGGTTTTTCCCCTGAACCCCTCCCGCTGGGCAATCTGGACACCCTCCGTTGCATGTCCTCAGCAACAGCCCACCATCAAGTGTGCGTCCAGCGATATCTATAGTGTGGGAGCTAGACGCACCTAAGCCGCAACTTACGCTCTCATCTGGTGCGCCGTCTCTTCATCAAGTGAGGTCTCCGCGCAGCCTCCATCCTCTCGGTCGCTCCCTTCTTCCTTGCTCGCAGCCTCATCCTCTCGCTCGACCATCTCTACCCTCTGCACTCGCTCGAGGAGGAGGTGGTGGAATGTCTGGAGTAGTAAAATAGGGGCCGCTCGCACGGTATCCTCACAGATCGACGAAGGGGGCTCAGACTCCGCACCCTTGCCGCTAGGATCGTGTCGTGTCTGCAGAAGACTGTCGACGAAATAAGAGAAAAAATAAAATGCCTGAATATTTCACACATCCACCGAGGGCCTGGTCGTCTAACACTCTCAACTCAAATGAGTCCAGACGCTGGTTGACCTCAGCAATCTTCCCGCTCTGTAACTGATGCAATCTTCCTCTCTAACTTGCTTCTCTTATCGACTTCTTCATCATGGCTGAATATGGTGCAGAAGGTGCCATTTGTGCCTCTAGATTTTTGACCCTAGCAAGCGGGACCATAACGGTAGGGGCTTGCGAGAAGCTCCGGGGCTGTGTTACTACCCGGGATAGACTCGCCCGGGTAGTGTCGTGGATGCCTTGTTGTCGCTGTGCGTGCCTAGGCTACCGTATCCGCAAGATCATCAGCAGTGGGGAACTCTAGACGAGGCCCTTTGCGTGGAGCCAACTCATTGTCCTGTCTCTGATGAGGCCGACGTCAACGGTCACCCTGCGAGGTCTTCAACTGATTCGATTTTCTGCCATACTGGGACACTGCGGACCTGCAAAGGCCAAAGATCATGCACGGAAGGGGTAGGTGGTGGTGACCTGGATGCCCATCGTTCTACTACGTGGAGAAGCCATGCGAAGTTGACCTCAACCCAGCGATCATCGCCGCATCAACACTACGCGATCCTCATGTAGCGATTGCTTGTCAGCAGCTGTGGGGAGAGGCCAGTGATGGACAACGCCACAACTTTGCTGTGACTGTGAGTTGGCCTCATGATGGCCCATTTTGGCTACTGACCCATCCGACCCTCTCATCTACTGACAGGTGCGGGCCATCCACCTCTTGGGTGGTCTCTCTCAGTGTTGGCTCTCGCAAGAACTGTCCATCCTTCACTATCTCCAGCGGTAAGTCAACTCGGTAGTGATTGGGGTCCGATTGCATCTGCACTCTCGCGTATAGGAACTCGACGGTGCCCTTGCAGGTAAAGTCATCCTGCACCCCGGACTCGCCTGCTCCATGGGGCCTGTTTAGGCGGGAGAAAGCCCGCCTTTCGATCTGTGATTGGAGAGGCCTACGTAGGATGCGAGAACTCTAGGACCATCTCCTCGTTGTATCTTCCCACGGACGTGCTGTCCACGCCAAACGATGCCTAGTAAGAGATTTGTGTGGTCTCAGGATCGTGGGAATGCTCCCTGTAAGTACCCGCCGCTCCAGGGTGAATGTTCGAGTCATCACTCCTTTATAGTTGAGGAACTTGGGTGTGGAGTAAACGTGAAACTGGCCATCGACAAACCTACCGGTTGGAGCTAGTCAAAGGCTTGGTGGGGACCTGAACTGGTGCGCCGATGTAGAGTCTTAACTGTCAGCCTCAATCAAGACAGTCCGACGCTGCAGCAGTGGCGGGTGCGGAAACCTCTGCATGCCAAAGCTTCCTCGGACCATGAACTCCTAAGACCAGACGCGCCTTCTCATTGTGCTCGACCCAGAGGTGGTGCGTTCAGTGTGCGCTCCTCTCAACTGGGAGACCCAGTGACTACGCCGGAACAACACATCTTGAGTGTGGCTCTGAGAGCACGTGCAATGCGAGAAGGGGCGGAAGTGCCTCGGGGCACGTACTCAGGGTCCACGCTCATCATCATAGCCGAGACCATGCGGGCAGACGAATCGGACAGACTTTAAATCGCCCATGTGCGTAGTTGCGGTCCTTGCTTGGTGGCCAAGTAGATAGTACAGCCTGTAACGGACCAATATTAGTATGAGTATTGGTAAACAAAACAAGCAAGCTCATATGACATAAAACTTTGAAACTAGTGTGGTTAGTATATTGAAACTGTATCACACGACGGACTATGACGTCTCATCGTGTAAGACGGACAATCATGAGGTCCGTCTTGTTGTACTGGCCATGTATATATGAAAGAACCCTGGGAGGGGTTCTCTTACATCATGACGTCTAGCAGGAACGGCGTCGTGGGTATGACGGTCCGTCGTAAGTGTCCTCGTAGGACACTTAGAAAATGTTGGAGATCCTTAGCAGAGGGGTCTCTGACATCATGACGTCCACGTGCAGGACGTACCGTCGGGTATGACAGTCCGTCGTAGGACACTTAAACAATTTTTTGAGAGACTCCTTAGCATAGGGTCTCTGACCATCACTCGGTCGGCAGGACGGACCGTGTGGGTATGACGGTCCGTCACATGTTCTCCGTGGGATGAGACATGGAAAAAGTGATAGACCCTTAGCATCATTTTCTCTGACAACCAAACGTTTGTGTAGGACGGACATCGTGAAGACAACGTTCCGTCACATTGTCGTTGGGAAGGGTGCTAGGGCTTTTGGAAAGGACCCTACGACGGTCCCATCGTGTGTACATAGGTCTGTCGTCGGGGTCTCGTTCTGAATGCATGTGATAGAAATGAGGGTACCCAATGCATCCGCCAATGAACCCACATGGTCTTGTAGTGTTTGTGGACTATATGTGTCCTAGCCCAACTACCTAGGAAACTAACAATGTCAAAAGCACCTCTCTCTAGGTGGTAACATGGTAATTTCGACATTTGTACCCTAGGCAGGCGAATCGCTCAAGTACACACAATACTCATGAGACCTAAGCTTAAGACTAACTAGTAACCAACTAAGAATAAGTGAGTATAAATTAGAGACACATACCGTAGAAATGGGAGAAAACCAGATGCAAAGTACTCTGTTGGCGCAAGGGAGACACCTCCAGCACGCAGCTCCGAACTAGGAGATGATAATGTTTCAGCTTTGGAGAATGTGGTGGGCAATGATTAGTGGGGGTATGTTGAAGTTCCAAAAGATAGGTGAGATTAGTCAGTAAATAAGGAAGTCATGGGGTGAAAATGGAGTGGTGGGAGTATAAACGTCAGATTTTGAAAGGTTAGCGCCCTGGTCCGGGTCGGGTAGAATTCATTAATCCACGCGACGGTTCCCCGACGACAGTCCCATGGCATTGTGACGACCAGTCGCATGTTCTCAGTCGTGTGTGCCCTAATTTCAAAATCATCGCCAGAATAAAAACTGTACCTGGACGCCGATCGGGTATGCAGTACGACGGTGTCCAAGTCGCAATGGTCAGCCCTGCAACGGTCTCCGTCTTCCCCAGTGTCACTGCCCTGTGGGGAGGGGCGGCCGCCGGCCGGAAGGTCTGGCTTCTGCGGAGGTCGTTTTTTGCATAATTTCCTGGTGATGGTTAGCTGAAAATCCTCAGAAACCCCTGCTAATTATAAGAAATGCATCCACGCATTAACACTAAAACAACACGTAAGGACAGATCTGCGCCGAGGCGCTGTCGTCCGCAGCGTCGCCAAGCAGGTCCCCTGCCAGGCACGTCCGTCGTCGATGACAAGGATGGAGATCGTCCGTTCGGCACGACTTTGGGGGACTACTTGATACTCATGACGAGTGTCATCAAAGGGCTGTGCCGTCTCCCTGCCTTGGTCTGCTCTGGGCCATTCACTTTTAGGGGTTCCAACGAGATCGCCTCTTACTGCACCGCAAAATAGAGTTTTATTCTTATGTCTATCTCCCCTGTTAACAACCGACGACAATCCCTCCGCAGTCATCGGAGCTGCTCTCATGCCATTTAACTCAACGCGCGCCATGAGGGGATACTTGGATCAAATCAAATAAGACCATTGTATTGGGACTTGAGCTTGCCCGAAGACAGGCACCCCGAACTGTCTACAGCCCAAATCCCCACCATAAACTCTTGTTTTTGCATTTTTCTGTTTATTCTCTTCTTCATCTTTTCTTTGTGGGCTATGGCAGATACCGATTTGAAGCTCACCACTCTGCCTCATGGTCTTACAAATGTGTTGAAAGGTCTCTTTTTCATATTCAACTGAAAAGTCATCTGTCCTTTCTCCATATCCACTAAGCTCTACCTGTAGCACGGAATGGCCCCTCCCCAAGAATAATAGGCACGTCAAAATCGACCTCACATCAAGAATACCAAATCAGCCGGAAAAGATAATGATTCCACTTTTACTAGCACATCATGGGTATCCCTATCGCCTCTTCACTGTCCGATCCGGCCATTAGTAGCCCATTGAAGTGGGTTTAGGATCCCCCCAACCCACTTCTTGTAAATTGAGAGGGGCATGAGTTTAGCTTGCCCCAAGATCACATAATGCTTTCGCAAAATATAATGACGCCAATGACAAAGAATCGTGAACGCACCCAGATCTTCTTTCTTTGTACGGGGATTCTTGTCGCAATAGCACTACAATGTTGTGTCCTATAATCCTCCTCGAAAGTGACCGATCTTTTCTTTGTGACGAATCTTTCATCATTTAGCATACCGGGATTTGTTTCTTGAGCTTCTACAAAAGGAATGTTTGATAGAAGTTGTTGTTCAACATTTTCTATAACACGCAGTCTTTACGCATCTTCGCAATCTTTGAGGGAAAGGTCGTGTGACCTAGGCATGGGAATTACCTTGATAGCACTCTATATCATGTCTATTACTTCCTCTGCTTCTCTACTACCCTTTACTACATTATCCTTATCCTTCCTCACATTTTCCTCAGTGGATGGTATGGTGGGTCGATAGTGTTCCACCACCCCGAGAGTTATTGCCATACCGGTGCGCATCATTCTTTGGGATTTTGGACAGTGTTGAGAGGAATAGTGCCCGTTTTCCCATGTGGTCATTGTCGCAGATAATTTGGACCTTCCATCCGATCTGCTTACTCGAATGCATGTGTACAAATTTTTGACCAACACTAGCTAAATCACACTCATCTTATATGTGCTCATCACTACATCGAACCTCCTCATCCTTTTATGCAACAGATCCTCCACTCGCGACATACTACTCCCCACCCTAGGAGTAACTTCACGATTTTTGATGAGGAACATAGGTTCATTCCTGTCGTTTCTATTACCATAGTTTTACCCCTATTGTGAAGTTTGTTGTGCGATTATAGTTTCCATCTCGTACATAATGACCCTCACGATTGTAGTTTCCATAGTTTCCGACTTTTGGTTCCCTTGACCTCCGCGCCAATTATCCTCATTTGAGCCTTGGGCGCTTTGGCGGAAACCCCCCATCTTTCATTTACTGTCATAGGAATCCTCCTCATAATAACACTCATCGTTGGAGGTGGTGGTTTAGCAAAGTATTTGCCTTCATTAATCTTTTCTTCACCCCAGTGACATGTTTTAGTACCAACCCAAGCTAAGTTCTCATTTGATCCCTTTCTTCACGAATCTCTCTGTGGCTGGGTTGTGAGTGGACTGTAGTGCAACGGTGTGTCTTCTCCATGTACAGACTTTCCTAGTACTCCACTTTGTTATTCCGTGAGATTTTTACGAATTTTTTTTAGCGATCTCACTAAGGACCTTCTCCGTAGATCCCCTGCTATAGTGTCCCATACCTCTTTGTTGTTAATCTGTCCCCTATAGAGTATTCTTTTCAGTGACTCATCATCTATACGGTGATATGGACCACTTCTCAAGAATGAGGTGAATCTATCCCAAGAACTACGACCTGACTCTCCTGGTAGTTGCCACAAAGTTATCACTCTATTTTTTGGTGGTTTAGTTCTTGAGACCTGATGTCAGCGTGCTAAGAATACATCCCTCATTTTGATTCCCAAGTAAAGATGAAGTTGTGGGCAGCTTAGTGAACCAAATCCCGCCTCTCCCTATTGAGAGAGGAAACACTCTGAGCCCTATTTACATCTAGGATCCAAACTCTGGCCTCCCACACACTTTACACACGGACCTTACCTTCGCTATATGGGCAGGGACCGCAGAAGGTAGCCCTAAAAAAAACTTTCTGACCCCCACCAGTGAGATTTTGCATCAGAGCTGCAACTAGTTACCACAAAAGTGTGGTCTGTGGGTAGGGAGGCAAAACCAGTGGCACATCCCGAATCTGCTATGTTATATAGACTATGTAGTACGTCTTTGGGCCGTGGAGCGGGATTCTGTCCCCTCTGTTGATGTTCACCCGGAGCATCGGGTACATCTAAACATAACACAACCGGAGCTGGGATGTTTCTAGTTTGGATCCTCACATTTTATTCCCAATTTACGTTCATACTTCGAGTGTACGCTCAACTCGTGATCATAGGGAAACAACGGTTTTCTTTCCTCCCGTTTATTTGCATCCAGGATGATTTTCTGAAAAAGAAATCAAAGCCCTAACACATGATTCAAATATATCAAATAAGAATTCATGTACTTACTCAATGAGAAATAAAATATCCAAAAGGTTGCTTTGGTTACCACCAAAATCACTTGCAATCAATGGATAATCCGCAAACTAACACTAATAACAAAGAGTCTAATAATATGATGCTAACTATCTGTGTCTAACCTAAAAACGAGGTTTCGAACTATTATATAGAAAAAAACCTATTACACAAGAATTCTAATTGCTGGAAACTGGCAAAATGCAGCTGGGTCGACAGACCACGCGACGGATCGTCGTGAACTCTGTCGATCCCCACTTGGTGGCATTCTTCTGCTGCTTCTCCATCGCCCCTCGACGCAATTATGACGGACTGTCATAGGCACAACTGTCCTTCGGGGTCTTCGTTTCACAAATACTTTCAACCTCCGAATCTGATACTGGGATACATCTCTGATCTTCACGATGACTTTAGGATGGACCGTCATATCCATGACGGACCGCCCAAGCTTCGTAATCCCCACGTGGTAGACTTCCCCATCCTTCCCTCAGCACTTCTCTACATTGCCACCTACGGACCGTCACAAGCACAACGGACCATCATCAGCTCCGTAGGTGGTCTCTTCTGCATTTCCTCTCTCGAAATCTCATAATTTGGCTTGTGGACAGTTTCCTGCAAAACAAGAGAAACTTATATAAAAATTAGTCACAAAAAGGCTTTTGGACGCACTAAACTTAAGGAAAAAGTATTAATTAGACCGTGAAATCACGGTATAAAAATCAAACCCTTCGAGAACTTAGGCACGCAGGTAAAGCTTAGTACTGCCTTAATCCTCAAACTGATGGGAAGGCAAAATCTCAACCATTTAGACATTAGAGCACATGTTGAAGCGTGTGTGATTGACTTTTAGAGGTAGTTGGGATGACCCATCTACCTTTAATAACAAATATCACTCAGCATTGGGATGGCAGCGTTTGAGGCACTATACTGTAGAGGTGTAGGTCTCAAGTAGGGTGGTTCGAGGTGGATAGTCATCTATTTGGGTCTATAGATCATTCATAATGACTAAGAGAGGTCTGTGTGATTAGGGACAGGTTTGCTATGCTTACAGCGCAGAAGTCTTATTTCTTACACACAAAACGTCCTTTAGAGTTTTTATTTAGTGACGCAGGTCTATGTTGACGATATAATCTATGAAGGGGTGTGGAGTTTGACACGAAGGGCAGTGAGTCTACGTATGTTGGGCCATAGAGATCCTACGCATTGGGTGAGGTGGCCTACGAGTTGGCATTGCCTTCAAAGCTAGTTTCTGTCCATCTAATATTATATGTATTCGTGTTAAAGAAGTGCATAGGTTATACAACATCGATTTTACCAGTGGAAGGATTGGGGTTCAATGAAGACTTGTCCTATGAGGAGGTACCTATTCAGATCATAGATAGATAGGTCAAGCGACTGAGAAACAAGGAGATTACCACAATAAAGGTATTGTGTAGGAATCATTTTGTTAAGGGTGCTACATGGGAGGCCGAGGCTAATACGAGATCCCGCTATCCCCATCTTTTCAGTCTATAAGGTTAGACTCCTTACTCTTAAGTCGAAGTTCCCTTATCTCTCCATTCTTTGTTTTTACTTCTTGACTGTGCATAGTGGTTATGTTATGATATGATTGGCGTTATGCTAGATTATAAGAAGTGTTATTCGTTGACAAATGTTTATAAAGGGGGGATAATGTAACTACCCTAAAACTGGATATGCTAAGTAATGCTTAATTTGTCTAGAATGCCTACGATTAGACCGGGATCACACGGAATTGATGTGCGTAGAACCGAACCTCTGAACCCTTGTGACATACAAGACAACTTAGTAGGGTAGTTAGTTGA
The DNA here is from genome assembly GCA_027704765.1 of Solanum habrochaites. Lineage (NCBI taxonomy): Eukaryota > Viridiplantae > Streptophyta > Magnoliopsida > Solanales > Solanaceae > Solanum > Solanum habrochaites. Next base: position 8,168 of record JAKWJA010000532.1, on the reverse strand, counting down.
TCTTGGAAAGGTTGAGTCCATCCAAGTAGGTCTCCCGAATATGAACATTCACTTTGATGAATCCTTACCGACTTAAATGGGAACATCTGTTGTTTCCGGTCTCTGCGTAAAAGGGTTCTTTTAAAGGCAAAGGAAATATCAATTAACCGAGGCATTTTATTAATTAATTAATTTAATCAAGTGGACCGGGTTCGGGTCGGGTTCACCCGAATGAAACCCGTTTCATAGTGGTCACTCCACCCTGGGTCGTAACCTCAACGGCCGATGCCATTAAATGTAATTAAAGTTGAGGGTTCTAATCTTATTTTTTAAACTGATTTCTGGTCCATTTAACTAAGCTAATTATCAGAACTTTTATTAAATGAATATGGATCCTAGTTTTACTCAATCCCCACTAAAACTCCTCATCGAACCCTACTCCTCGAGGCGTCTCTCTCGCACATTTCTTCACTCTTCTCATCTTTTTCTCTGCTTACAAAAATTATAATAACAGAAAATCACCAAATTTCTTCACACTTGAAGAACTCCCACAAAAATAATCAAAACTATACAAAGGCTAAACAAAACATTAGGCAAAAGGCGGAGTTTCCGTCGAGTGGTGTTGGATTTCAAATTTCCACATTTCACCTCCACTTAAGACAGAAGCATAAGTTGAGGGTTTCCCAAAGAAGAAACAAATCGTTGGGCGGTCTTGTCCTTGACCCACCCTTGGGTTTTTTGTAACTCGACTAAGCCATGAGTTGGAGGGGTTTCCTATTCTTTAATAATGTTAGAAAAGGTACGGGTTAAAAGATTAATGTGAAAGAAAACCAAGAAAATAATATTCAAAGAGAAGTGGTATCAATCAAAATTGAAATAACTTTGAAAATTTTGAAGTAAAACAATAATATAAAAGAACAGTCATTTGGCACAACGAATAAGAAAGGAGAAAACAAGGCAAATAATACAATAAAATGAAGAGTAGGGGAATATTAGACTTGAAAAAGTTAGGACTGTTTAGCCTGAAGGTCAAAGAGGGTAACAATTCACTAAAATGTACTCATTGTGTCTCATACATGACCCTAACCTATGTGACAGGCCATTAAATTCTTATTGTGATCCTAGAGTCTAATAGGTGAATGTATATAGTGAAAACTAAGGGCAATACGATGGCGATCTCGTACAATTAGTTGTGGCGTTGTTTTGGGAGTGGGGTTGAAGAATGGATCCTCGTACTTAAATTAAAATCACCCTGTAAAACGGAGGATATCTTTTTGAAGTGAGCACACTAGTTGAAATATTGGAGAGGAATGGTTTGTTGCCTTGTGAGAGATAAACGTAAGGTGTCGGCGTAGTGAGTCTGGTCATTGGTTATGATTCACATGAGTGAGCGCGAAGAGTTATATAATGCTGAAAGCAATGAAAACAATCGAGATTGATCGCCATATGATCGCGAAAGCTTAAATAAGGATACTTTTATACAAAGGTGTTGTGGTGAGTCATAGTGCGTCGCTTGAGGACAAACAAAAAAATTAACTTAAGGGTGTTGATATATCGTGGTTTCAAGGTACATTTTATGCTTTTTCCTTAAGTTTAGTGTGTGTCTAGGGAATTTTTGTAGTAACTCTAATGGTATTTATCTGTGTTTTGCAAGAAAGTCGTCCAAAACAAAAATGAAGAAGATTGTGCAGAAGAGATGACTCACAAAGTCATTGACGACCCGTCGTTCCATGATGGTTCGTAGGTGGTGGTCCTCGACTGGAGGTCAAAGCATCTAGAAGCAACTCGGGGAATTCTACACTATGTGTGGGGCTACAAAAGGATCAACGGTCCGTCGAGTGACTGACAGACCGTCCTTGGAAATCGTTGATCAGATTAGTGATTAGTCCCACTAACCAAAGATGCTAGAATGAAGGCTGAAAAAGATTCTAAGTATGAACCGATGGAGGAAGTTGGCAGTGTGTCGTTCAATCGACGGACTATTAGTGGTGCCGTCGATTGAAGACGTGTTTCTTGATAGACTTTCCTTATTTAGAACTCCTTTTAATTTAAGTCTTTATTATTATAAATAGGGTTAAAAACCATATAGTTCGGGTTAGACTTTTTGTTATTTTTCATACTCTTGTTATTGGAAGTTGAACCTGGGATTTTGGGAATTACTTCATGTTTTGGAACGATTATTCAACATAGTTGCATTATATTCAAGTGTTATTTTAGGATTTTCATCAAAACTTCAAAAATAAGTACATGAGTTCTTGTTTAACAACCATGAATCTTGTGTATATTTAGGATTGGGCAACTAATCCACAAACTAGGGTGGTTGGGGAACCAATTGGGTGATTAACAATGGTTAAAACTAGGATATATAAGGAATTCTAGGAATATGTCCTGCATGTATTTTGATAAATTATTTTGTTTCAGAGGTATTTTTAACGAGTTGCACGCGTTAGAAACATTCACCATTTCTTAATTGATGGACTAACGTAGGTAGTTTAGAGGGAAAAGAATATTCAAACAAATATTTTTATATTACTATAGAATAGGGCTGAAAACAATTGGGCGCAAAGTAAGTAACTTGGACATGCACGAAATATGATTGCTTATATTAGGTAATGTAAGGTTTAGTTAAAGTAGACACATGTAGTCGGACCAAGGTACGAGTTGAAATTCTCTAGTGCACGACAAGGAATTAGAGAGAACATAACTAACCACCTTTGCATGCCACGACACTAGGAAAGGAATTTATTATAGCTAGGATTACAACGGTATGAATACCTATGGGAACAATTACAACCCTTGTTTCTCTCGTCACTGATACAAAAACCAAAGATGAATTCTTCCTACTTTTTTACTTAGAAATAATTGAAAACAGGTTGGTTTTAAACCCCCCCCCCCCCCTTTTCACTATCTTTTTTCGAAAAGGACTTTACTAAATAGGACGTAAACATAGCTAAAACTGAAGTATAAAACCAATTTCTTCGTGAGATCGACCCCAAACCGAACAATTGGGTTCCTTCACTGATAATACCGCTATACTTCTTGGGGAAGTATAATTGGAGAGTACAAAAGTAGAAAAAATTGGTGCACCTCTTTTTTTAAATAATGGAGGACAGGAAATCCATAAATTCTACCACGTATGTATTATAAATATTAGCCAATATCCCTAAGATTAAATGGTGTCTTTAACGGAAGGAACAATGTGGGATGATTTTGTTCATTTAAATTTACAAATTACCTATGTTAATCATGTTACACGCTAGATCTGTGGAAGCATGTCCATATAAATCATCCCATATAAATCATCTCGCACTTCCATTATGGATGTTTTGTAGGTCTAAGGCAATTCTCTATATTGTTGGTTGCTCTTTACTTTCCACCATGTTGTAACCAAGGTGGGCACTTGGGGCAACAAACATAGAATGTCTTCATGCCTTCCAACCAAATATATCCTTATCCAAAATTGCGGTAAACATATGGTGGAACCGATAAATAGGGTATTTAAAGCTATGAGGGAGCCTCTATGATATCTTTTTGAAGTCCAACCAAAATATAAATATACTAAGTACTTGAGCACAATATCTCGCCTTGTGCACAAGCCAAATACTTTTTGTTTACGAAACATTTTCCGTCAAATCAAGAAAAAAATGTTGTTTTTGGTACTTGCTTTTAGTTAAACTTAGAAAGTATGATGATTCATTCCCCATTTAGTCCCCAATATCCCTCTTTCTGTTGAGACCATAAGTCGATCCTCCGAAACATGAATGTTTATGCACATCTTGAGCTAAACTACCCTCTTTTTCTTCAGGAACATGGGCGTACTCCATATGGATAAAACTAGTTTTAAGGAATCAAAAAAACACCTTCTCCTTAATGAGCTTGTAAATAATACTAAGGTCATAATTTCTGAGTAGTTTCAACCACCTCCTTTGTCTTAGGATTGAGGTCCTTCTAAATTGAACAATAGTTTAGGGATCTTATGGTCAGTAAAATATAAACATGAACGCCGTAAAAAAATAATATGCCATACTATTAAAGGCGAAAACCCACAAAACAAGCCGATGTCCTATGTCATGGGGTTAGGTATTTTCTCTCATTAAACTTTCACTATTTGAGGAATGGCTATGGACATTGACTTTTTGGACATTAACACAGAGCGCAAACACAAACTCTAGATACATCAACACTAATAACACAGGAATCATGAGTAACCTCGGATAAAGTCAAAATTTGAGATGTAGTCAACCTTTTTTTCAATTCCTAAAAGCTTTTCTCACAAGCTTTAGACCATTGAAACTCTGTTGTTTTATGATTCAACTTGATCAAGGGAGACGAGATAGGTTAAAACCCCTTAGTAATAATTCTATATTTTGGGTATAAACTCTAATTCCGTCACCGAAAATGATGTGGCCCAAGAATTTCGCACACTTAAGTAAAACTCACACATGGAGAACTTGGCATATAACTCCTTTTCATTCAACTTCTGAAGTACTATTATGAGGTTACTAGCATAATCTTCTTCATTACTTCAATATATTAGTATGTCATCAATGAAGATGATAAGAAACATATATAAGTTAGGGGGCTTGAATACTATTCATAAGATCCATGAAGGTCACGCTACGGGCATTGGTAAAAAACCCAAAAGGACAAACTAAAAAAATAATAATGTTGTTTTCCAAAATACTTAAGGTTCACAAAAGTTTTTCCAGTGAGAATATCAAAATGATTTGCAAAAACATAAGGAGTTACAAAACAAACAACTTGATCTAATCTGCGGTCAGAAAAGCATAAAGCATCCAGAGTAGATACGTTTATACATACCCACTGAGAAAAATAGGAGACAATCTTCTCTTCATGCCTTGGGGAGGCTATGATTGCATAAAAAAAATATTTTTCCCTTTGCTTGTACAGGAAAGTTGGCTCATCTAGGTGACCTGACTTTTGGAGCAAAACTGATAAAAAATTGAGTTCTATTGGCCGAGATATTCCAACCACCTTGCTTTCATATAAGGGAACGACTCTCATTAAGTTTACCCAATATCACCCTACTTGAAGCAAAGATCCTTGGCCTTAAGGGAACTTTGCCTAGGTGGGTTTCTAACCACACTTAAGCACATTCAAACAATCCATACTTACCTTGTGCCATGCTTCCTTTAGGACTATTCTATACTGTATCAAGTAGTTTTGTGGCATTTAGAGACATTGTAGTCATTCTTGTTTTTAGGAGCCCTATGCACAAGGATGGATGATGGTGTATGCCCCTTCTATTTTGGGAAATTGTGGGACAATTTGAATCACCTTCTACTTTACTGTCATCCCCTATCGTGGCGTTCTATTCTGTACTCTTCTATATTCCTTCAACTTTTCCTCTTTCAACTTCTGGCACATAAACCAGAAAATCTGATATTTACATGGTTTGTCCACGATAAGCATTCCTCTATTCCCTCTTATGAGATGCACGACTAAGGAAAGCTAAAAGCAAACTAAATCTGCTCCTTATGTCTTAAATAATATTCGGAGGAAAGATAGAAAATTGGGTGAATTTTTAAACATTACTCATGAACACTCAAGGAATTCCTATTTTCAGGTCTCCTTAATTTCTTTGGGGAGGAACAACCCCAATAAAAAGGCCCTATTCGAAACAAGCGATCTCTGGATGTGGTTGCATCCTTATTCTCTGCCGTCATTTAACTAATCGAACCAAGCTTAGCCAATATTCTTTAGTTTATGTAACTAGTGAAGCCTTTCAGTATCTTACAAAACATGCATCATCTCAAACACATTCTGAGCTATTTGACAAAAGTTCTCCAGATCCTTAGTAGTGATTGAACTAGAAAAAATTTTAAGGGGGTTCATCTCAAAATTCCCTATAATTGAAGGTTCTGCCCTTTCTATCGATCTGCCTCTTGTTGCCTAAAACTTTGTTATTCACCGGCTTCTTACCATTTGGATTTATTACTCGTGGAACTCAGCGTTTGGTAACGTCCCTTTGAGGTTACATTACTAGTGCATTACGTACCTCCAGTTTTCGACATTCCTTATGGCTGGACGACCAAATAGATTCTTTCGTGGAGACATGATGATCCTAAAAAAACACGTGCAAGTATCGAATTAGAGGGAAAACTTTGTAGAATAGAAATTTGTAATATACGAATAGGTTGATGAACGAAGTAATGAACATTCCTTAATGGTTGCAGCCTCCTAATCAAAGTGTGGTGAGCTTCACCAATGATAGGACTCTATAGGACATGACTTCATAAACTTTTGAACACAGGGTTCTATGGATACCAAGGTTGTGTGGAAGCCCCGAGCATACATCCCTAGAAAATGGGCGGGGGGACACCAAAATGACCTGTTTGGGCATTGAGCAAAGCCTTCACCTATTTAATTAAACTCAACCGAAATAACCATACTCATGTAAAACAAGAACATTCTCGGAAATACGTTAAATTACTTTTTCTTTGTTAAGTGACATTAAATATCAAAGTTTAAAGATATATAGAAATAAAAAGGGGGGACATTAGAATTTAACATGGATGACGTTCAGTCTACGAAAGTCCATAAACCTTTGACTATGATGCTGTCGTAACCAAAATCCCATAACATCTACCCTTGAAGGAGGGTCGAAAGGAATAAACGAAGGGGGATCCTCCAGAATACAAGGAGGATCACCACTATATTTACGTTCTCAAACTGGATCAACGAGGAGTTGGATAATGATCCTTGTTACATGCATCAACATCTTAAGACTATGCAGGAAAAACTGGCATCAGTATATTGAATGTATGAGTATAAGAGTTGGATTGCTAAAAACCACTAAAGCTTGATAAGAGTAAAATGAATTTATATTGTCTCTGCACAACTCCTAAATACTCAACTCCACTGCATATATAGTTTTAATATAAAACATATGTGAAACATTATTAAAGATGGAAAAAAAAAGTAAAGCAAACTTAGTTCATTAAAAGGAAATTACATACACAAACCAACTTAGTTGTTATATAGCATACGTGGTGGGTACAACATCTGACCCACACTACAGAACTGTCATTTACTTTGTGGTCACCATTAGAATCATTAACTTAGTGGATCCACTAGCTTACATTACGTGATCACTAAAAAAAAATTATGTCCCTTAAGACTCATGATATATACATGTTTTAACTGTTGGACTTGATTAATTTGACCTTCTTGACCCCATACGCTGTGCTCAATTATCACAAAATATATTTTTAAACTCATGTTTTAAAAATTATTTCCTTCTTTTGGGATGAGTAATTTCGCAAACATTAATCTTCAAAAACAATCTCGTGGAATCAATGGCTCCCTTTTCTTGTTCAAACTCTTTTGTGGAAATTCTTAGATTTCATCTTAACTAAAATGTTAATCTTATTTATAAAAACTTATAGGAAATACTTAGTTCCCTTATTGCCTTTGACAAACGAACTCAACTATTTACTCTTAGGTTTACTTGAAACATTTATCTTAATCAAATATTTTGGAAATACTTGGTTCTCTCATAATTCTTTGAAGAAAAGACTTCAACTTTTACTCTTTTTGTAACTCGAAATTTGAGCATTGATACGAAGTTAAAATGTTTAAATAAGACTATTGTAAACATTAAGAACTTAACTTTGAGTTATTTCATAACTTTAAGACTTAACTCTTAGCATCTTAGAATTTGAATTTAACTTTCCTTGAATTGGATTGTGAATTCAAGGTTAATGATTTCATTATATGGAATGATTTCATAATGTTTAGATGTACCTTATATTATTCGAATCGACTAGGAGTTTTAGGTTCATATGTCATAACTAGTACAAAGAAATGTTAGTAGTATAACAAGGTATCAGGGGCATTTTTGGGGGCCCTTGGCTTTCGCGGCATAATAGTCTTAGAGAAAGAGACAGTCATTAGGGGTTCTTGATGGACGTGGTTGACCCCAGTGACCCTGAAGAAGGGATTTTACCATTTTTTATTTTCCACGTTTTTTAATTTTAACCAATTTAAACTTCCAGGGATTTTCCCCAAAACTCTGAGGATTTACTATGACCTCAATACTATAGATCAGGACCATTAAGACATCCCAAAACATGAAAAAAATCAACTAATGCATAACAGAACACAGTCAAGAAGAATTCCAATACCTATTGTTCTCTCAACCAAATTCAAGGTATCTCAATGTTTAC
>JAKWJA010000531.1:0-19588 GCA_027704765.1 Solanum habrochaites | reverse complement strand
TGTTCCCTCTCGTTTCGACCCCTCCTCTATCGTTTCTCCGCCTTCTCTTTTGTTCTTTCTATTTTCTTTATTCAACCCTCTTTCTTGTTCCCTATTATATTAATTAAGAAATAAAAGATGGCAATAATAAGTACCCCACTAAAGTTAACTTAAGGTAACCTCTTTTAAAATAACCCCCAAATTTCGATTAGACTATTACATTAAACCTCTAACATATCATTAAGCCGGAATAGTCAAAACGTCCCTTAACGTATAAATCTGACCCAGACTGGGAATTTTGCAACCTGCGACGGCTTGTTGTGCCTGCGACGTCCTTCCTGCAGTCCGTCGCAAGTCCAAGAGTGGATTTCCACTGCAGACATCTGTGACGGTCCATCACACCCGGATGTCCGTCCTTCCATTTCGTTATCTGAAGTTCAGAGAGTCGATTTTCATGACCAATTTCATATGTTCTCCAAGAGTGGGGTTTTTGAAACGATAACCTACACGTCTGTCGTTCCCATGACGGTATGTATCGTGGGGTCCGTCGCCACTCAAGTCAGCCTATTTTTCCAGAAATAAAATCTGCTGCTCCAAACAGACTAACAGGTCGTTACAGTATTAATCAGAAAATGAAGAAGTGGAAATTGGTGAAATTAAATTTACATGAAGTAAGTAGATTTAGAGAGACACCCGACTCGCCCCACCTCAATAGTTATAGGTGTTTGAATCGCTCCATCCTTCGTTGGAACTACTCGGCCCCCTATTTAGTCCAACAGGGTAAGACCACAAGTACACGTTCCTTTAAACTCCCATGAGTGGAACTTTTGTTATTTGAATGCGAAAAAACACATTTAAGTATATGTATCTTTGTAAACACTTTTAAATATACATCTGGTGGGACTGGAGGTCACGGGGGGATTTACAAAACAGTTGATTACAAGCATAGTAAAGAGTAGGTTGGCATTTGTCTTCTCTTGAAGTTGTTGAAAATTGGAATGTTAAGAATCGGTTTAAAGGATCAATATGGTTCTAGTGAATTAAATACTTGAAACCGAAGTGGTCCTCTGACCCCATCGAACCTATAACTGATCGATGATCGTGAAAGCGTTTGCTAGAAATGGGTTGTTGTTGGTGGGTTACCTTTTGAGTTTTGGAGAACTTTCGGGGTTATTGCACTATATTCCGTAAAACATATAATCCTAGTTTTAAAAAAAAGGTTTATCAGAAAGCCTGTCAAAAGGAGATATTTTTGAATTTCAAGAAAAACATGGTCAATAATTTTACGTGCCTAATTTTGGAACTAAGGGATTGTATAGAGTTCTATTACTACGAATATTGGTCGAGTCCTGAATGGTTTTTGATTATTTTAACTGTTACGACTCTGTACTAACGCGCATCTGGATCGATTATCCTTGAGATTTACAAAAAAGAATTTGGTTATAAAATTTGTCAAAAGAAAAAAACCGAATTATATTGGCTACTACTGTGTGAAATTTTAGATTTTTTCGGTCTTTGTGATAAAGTTGTTAGTATTACTTTAGAGATTAATGCTTTCTGCTAAATTTAAAATGTTATTAGATGGCTAGATACCTAGACTTGGTCCTATTAGAAATATGAGTTCATGTTTCTGTGTCGCGCATATTTAAATTTGGTTGTTAGTTGACGGTGTGAAATTTTTTGAAAATCGTTGTGATAAAATGATAATGCTTGTTTTTACATTTTTATATGATAGTAGGTAGTAAGAATTAATACAATTCAAGAACTTTGTAATGCATTTAAACGTCCCTTTAAGAAAAAGTTCTTACAGATGTAAAGCAACTGAGATTGAATCCTTTGATGATATCTTGAAGTTGCTTATGCATATCAGGCAACCTATACTACGCGTTATAATAATCATAATGCTTATCTGAATTAAAAATAAATTATAGTGGATTGGGATGAATGTAAATGAACTATATAATCATTTTTTAAATCATTTTCATGATGCTACCAAAAAATTTCCTGACTATATTCTCCTACTAATTTCTGAAATTTTAATACACATATGTGAGATTTCATCTATTTTTTCTTATATAACACAAATACTATTTACCTCTTATATGGAAGTTATGGAAAAAAAATTGAAGAAATATTTTTTTTCCTAATCCTTAATATTGTATTTAACTGCAATTCTTTTCGACCCGAATATAAAGAATATGGTGCAAAAGCTTTAGTTGAATCATTTTTCTCAAATTAGATATTCAACCTCTAAGAAGAAACCTGATTTTGTCATTTCAAATCGTAATAAATTCTTTGCCAAAAAATGTATATAAATATTCATTCTTAGATAATGTTGAAAATCCCTCAAACTCTAATGAATCAAGTAACGGTTGCTCATGGACAGTGAAACGGAGTAACTTGGTCTTACTCTTTCTCATAAATGTAATTTATTAAAGATCTTGAACAGAACAGGGTCCGGATGAATTTACAAAAGATGAAGTATACCTACGTTATTGAACGTGGAGGAATCGTGGAGCTCAAATTTCCAAAACAGAGTAGGAGGTGAAGGATGTGGTTGCAATTCCAGGATCATCAGTAGCTTCGGAGGCAGCTTCAGCGGCAAGATTTAAAATTGGAGACCACAAATTCGTTAGCAGAAGACAGCTTGGAATTCATGTGGTTCTTTCCGACTGATACATGCTAAGCGTATAATCCAAGGACTATACCAAGTTAATAGTCCAATTTTAACTTTTCATAGATTCATTCGTTTGAATGTGGTATTGATGATGGCAGTCGAAATTCAAGATCGTCACCGAGCTTTACCAAGACCAAAAGTTATCACATCAATCCAGACTGAGGTTATAAAGAGATTTTGGGACGTATACCACTATTAGTTACAACATTTGAGAAATATCTGAACCCGAACCCTTCCGTAAAGGTGGCTGCGTAAGCAATGTACTCCTAATTACTATTATTGTGAAAAATTGAACATTGTAATTTGTTCCACTTTCCAATAAATTAATTGATATATTTTTAATTTTGTAATTAAGTTGAGACTTATTTTAATTTAAATTTTTTTAATTACAAAATTTTATTTATTTAATAGTAACAAATACAAGGTTAAATAATGAAAACTTATAAATAAATATTAATGAAAATAAGTATAACTTCTAAAGTTAAACTTTACAAGATTTAAATTTTGCAAAACTTATTAACTTTACTTGCAAACCAACAACCCAAAACAATTACTAAAATATCCTTAAAATAAACTTAAGTAAAAATTATAGTTTAAATTTAAAACTATTCTTAAAAATAAAAAAATAATTATTTTCGTATTTCCAAAATATGTCTCCCGTTCATCCCGTTCCTGTTCCATCCGCGGTCAGTTTTCGGTTCATGCGGTTTTCCAGTCCCGGTATATAAGTTGAACGGGACGGAACCGATGATCTCCCCCACGGTAATTGTCCGGTCCAGTTCATCGTCGTAAGTCCGTCAACATCCTGGTCCAACTGTTTTCCGTACCCTTTCATGTCCGGTCCGGTGAACCGGTTTTTCTGTCCGTTGACCCTCTAACCGAGGTTTAGGAGTTTAAATCATTTAATTCAGTTTACCTTTTTGGACAACCTGTTTCGCTAATTCGACACAGAGCACAAGATCTAGTTGGAATCCGGTGTCATAAATCCTACATCGCAGGAAAGACTGAATACTTGCCAAGGTAATACCAAAACGTAAAACATACATCACTGCGAATCCACTATCTAGTATTCCTATGGGGGCACATATTTCAAGAACTAGGAGAGAAGAGTTGGGGACCCTCTTTATGCTTCATGCATGTAGTATCCAATATCAATAGTCCTATATGCTCCCACCTGTCATATTGGTGGGAAGTGACCCTGCCTCATCTAGTCACTCGATGTAAGCTAGAGTCCCTTTTCGAAATGTCTTATAAGCTTCTTAATCTCAATCAAAGATTTGTTTGGTCATAGGGTGTCCCCTGATATACTCATCTCATACATCACTGAATAAGAATGTATGATTATAATTCCTTTCATTACAATTCATAAGAAAGGTTTAGCACATTACATTTGTTATATCATAATCATGTACTTGATCGCTCATCATCCTCATAACACAGACACCTTAATCACCCTCATAACCTAGGCATACATTCAATTGAACATCATATTCACCCTCGATCAATTTAATACCAGGCTTAGTCCCATAATAACATCAATTACTTAACCACAATTAACACAATTGTAAGTATAGATATCGTAAGACTAACCAAGTTTCCTTACATACGGTTCATCATTTAGGCCTTACCATAAACCACTAAATTCAATTCAATTTAGATGTAACCACATTTAAATTCATAATCAACATGATATCAAATATGGAGCTCACTACATTACAATTCATTAGTCAGAATCATAGCTTAAATAATACAGTTAATTCATTTCTAACCTAGAACATAATCTCAAGAACTATCATGAAAGACTATAATTCACGTTAAAGTTTTTCAAATGAGTTGATGTACCAACAATCAATTAATAGCAATTCCACAATTAACCCAATCATTGAATCAATTGCAACTAATTCCATGTCAAATATCCCACCTAGGGTTACGGGTAAGTGTTAGGATCATCCACTACAAACAACCAAATGTCATCCAGAATATACCATAATCAAGTTAGAACCATGTTATCTATTTTATAATATCCAATATAAAAACATAGACAATTTGATTTCAGAACCTAATTTGCGAGAATTTGAAGAAGGAACCCACATGACAACCCAACCTTTGAAAATATTTAAGGAACCCTTTTGGAGGAAAAGTCTCAAAAGGGAATTAGATCCCATACCTCATATTTTATTATGAAAATTTTATGGTGGGGTCATTTATTTTTCAAAAGCCCCAAATCCCTCCCTCCCATAGCTATTCTTAATGGTGGTTTTCCAACTAAGAGAAAGAAAGACCAGAGGAACGGAAAGACATTTACTTTGAGAGGATGTGTTAATCTAATGAGGGTGTGGGGTCTTTAATGATGGGGATTTAAATGTTAATTAATATTCGCTTTAAATACGCTAATAAAACCCTCAAACGACCTGTAATTATTTATTGACAACGTTAAATTTGCGAAAAAGGACCCTCACAAACGGAACCTCGTCGACGGTTCGTCTGTGATTGGACGGGCACTGTGCCTTCTGTGCTTCAAAACTGTCGTTGTGTTTAGAGACTATTCATATGAGGTCCTTATAAATGTTTTCTATGTGTGGGATGACGGTTGGCATCGACACCCCGTCTATCCACATAGAGGCGTTGATGGCCTCTCGTGGTTGCACATTCCCAGGCAAGGTGGCTGCCTCCACGTGATGATCGTTCTCATCAAGGCCCTTGTTGGTTCCTTGGAAGTCGGCCTGATGTTTCAACCACAAATCATCTTTAACACATGATATACACCCTTCTACTTAATTTCATGGATTTCTGATTTCTAAAAGCTGGTCAAATAGCCTTAGGCACGGTAGTACCTCTTAGAACTAGTTTTCGAACATCTTGGACGTTTTGGTTCCTAAACTTCCTAAATAACCTATATTCATTAAAAAAAAGGTATTAAAACAATGTTTAAACTTCATTGCACCTATGTTAAGCTTTAATACTTGTCTTGAATCTTTTCAAGTGTTACAACCGAAAAGAATGGACATAGAGTAAAGAAAACTCCATGGCATTCCAAACGATGTGTCTCTCCCTTGAACTCGAAATGATCACTGATCTCCTAAGCGAGGTCAGTCAATAGTCGCGTGAAGATGCACTGTACTCATAAAATATTAGACCAAGTGCAGAATCAGTATACAACCACTATGTACTTGTAGGATCATGCGGCTATCCCATTAGTGTAACATAAACAAACAATTACAGCATTATAACACATGCATAAATACCAACATATTCAATATTATCATACGAATAAACATAACAATTCACGTGCTTCATAACATAGTTGGTGCTTTTATTGAAATTAAAGTCAAATTGTCAACATGTCGAAACGTGGAAATTAGATCCAATTTTTATGTCAAAACATGGCAACCGATCCTGGTTAACATGCCGGAACGTGGCAATCCGGTCCAAGTAACTGTGTTGGACATAGCAGTCAATCTTGTCACATATCACAATAACGCATCAGTATCACCCATTTCATCATGATTCATCGTATCGATATTTATTTATCTCATTTCAACATCTATCAATATTGCAACATGCATACATATACAAGTATCACAATGAAGTAAAGCAAGTGTATATCATACACTCATAGAATCACAACCATCATCTACCTCGAAATAAGCTTGAAAACCTAGACAACTTGATCCTTCTCTTTTCTAGATTCATTTTGCTTTCGTAGTCTACAAACAACAATTTTATACACGATTCAATAAAGAATCACTAAATTCCCAAAATACTAACAAACTATGAACCCTACTTCAAACCCATTCCCCAACTAGTCAATTTAGGCTTACCGATTCAAAAATGTTCTACGGATCGAAAAATGAATTTGGGGAGTGAAAATTTTACCTCTAGCTTCAAGAATTGGGGAGAATGAGTTGGAATAGACAAGGGATCATTTGTTAACCCAAAAAGTTAAAAAAAATAATAAGATCGTCTAAGGGTTTTATTTATGATTTTAAAACCCGTCATCCCGCTACAGCGTCACCCATCCCGTTGTAGTGCATCGCTTTCACCAGCAGTGACACTTATTGAACTAGTGAGCTCTATCTTAAAATATCCCAAAAATTCCATAATTTAACTTCCACCTCGTCTGCTGCAGGGGTACCCATCCCGCTGTAGTGGCATCACTACAACGGAAAGAATCTCGCTGCAGTTGCACGAAGTGAGTCAGTGAGCTTCCAAGGGATTTTCAATTTCCTCTTTTCACAACATACTCTTAACCCACTACAATCAAAAAGTATCCTTAACTCTACGGTCGATTTTATGGAGGTTTATTTATCTAATTTCAATTCCGTAAAGTTGTACAGATCCCTTAAAAAGTTATTTAACCAATTATGTAATAAAATTTCTATTTACTTCACCAGATTTCTACCATATTTTCCTAAACCTTGATGACTCCAATTTTCTCCAAATTTGGACAAGGTTGGGTAAATCCTAGTATTACGAAAAAGTTTTACTGGCCCCGATTTTCCCCATTGGAATTTATATAATGATGGAACACAATCGTTATAATATATACCAATTTACCTATCACTCGTCCCTGAATTATCAACTAAGGAGAAGTAGGCTAGAAAAGGAACAAGGCAGTACCTGATTTAATGAAAAATTGTGGATACTTGTCTAGCAGATCCTTCTCGGTCTCCCAAGTATCTTGTTTAACTAGACAATGCTTCCATTGAAATTTCATGGACTTAATATCTTTGGTCCTCAACTTTTTTTGAACATCGCGATCAAGAATAACAATCAGTTCCTCCTAATATTGAAGGTCCTTGTCTAGCACTATTGAGTCCCATTCAATGATATAGTCACCATCACTGTGATATCCTTCAACATACAAACATGAAATACATGATGTACACCGGACAAATTAGAATGTAGCGGCAATTTATATGCCACCAGTCTTACACACTCAAGAATCTCAAAGGAACCAATATAGCGAGGACTCAACTTACCCCTCTTACCAAGCCTCATCACCCCCTTCATGGGTGATACTTCGAGAAGAACATTCTCGCCCATCTGGAATTCCATGTGTCTCACCTTGTAATCCACATACTTCTTTTGTCTACTTTGCGCTGCTATAAGTTTGACTTGAATTCTCCTGACCTTATCTTGAGTGTCCTTTACTAGGTCAACTTTTCCCAAAGGTTTTACATCTCCATATTAAAACCAATCGATGAGAGTTCTACATACTATCCTATATAATGCCTCAAATGGTGTCATATCATTGCTCGAGTGATAACTATTATTATTCGAGAAATCACATAGGGGTACAAACTTATCCCAATTCCCTCCAAAGTCAATTACACAAGCTCTCAATATGTCTTTCGACACATGTATAGTCTTTTATGATTGTCCATCCGTCTTGGATGGAAGACTATACTAGATGTTAGTTGCGAGCCCAATTCACCATCTAACTTCCTCCAACACTTGGAAGTGGAAAGGGTACATTGATTTGAGATGATGGGAAGGGGCAAACCATGTAGCCTCACTATATCTATTACAAAAATTCTAGCTAATCGTTTAGCATTATAATCAACCCTTAATAGAATGAAATGTGATGACTTAGTCAACCAATCGACTACAACCCAAATAAAATCAAATTTCCCCAAAGTCTTGTGAATATTAACAACAAAATCCATGGATATCCTTTCCCACTTCCATTTTGTAA
Source organism: Solanum habrochaites (assembly GCA_027704765.1). Lineage (NCBI taxonomy): Eukaryota > Viridiplantae > Streptophyta > Magnoliopsida > Solanales > Solanaceae > Solanum > Solanum habrochaites. The sequence continues at coordinate 11,234 of JAKWJA010000531.1, read as the reverse complement.
TTGAAATATTTTGAAGTAGCCCCGCAGGACTTTGATGTTCATACTGCACGTTTTGACAATTTTGACACTTATCCACAAACTTCTTGATGTCTTATCTCATACCCTACCATCAATAAAATCGTTTAATATATTTATACATCTTGGTCATATCTGGATGAATAGAATAATGTGATCCATGAGCCTCCGTATGGGATAATTTCTCTCATGCACCTTCAACCGACTCGAGGAATAATATAACACACCGAAAGTCCAAGACCTAATCTAGAGACTCACATGAGTGTCTAAGGTTTTGTAACACTGTTTTAAAGTCAAAAAAAAAATTTATAAGTCATTTAGTAAGTTTCACAGTCAAGGAACGTCCATGATGTCCATAGATAAGTGAAAGAGGTGCTAGTACTTAGTCTATTTCACAGGGTTTTAGGATGCGGAATTTGATGAAATTTGGTGTAAAGGTGTCAAACATATACTAGAGTGTTTTTAGGGATGACAAGTCTGGGTTTGACTCCCCAAGAACCACTCTAAGGTTCCTTTAGGAGGACCCTTACATCTTGGCAAAAAAAGCTATAATTAGGCAGTGTCCACTTACGGTTGCATGCAACAAGGCGTAGGTGGAACGATGGGGAATCGATTCCTATGATGTTGGATACTTAGAAATTTTTACAAAAAGGCCAAAATAACAACTATCTGAACTTATCGAAAGAACTGTAGGACGGTGGGTGCAGATGGCGGTCGACTGACCTATGAACCGTAGGTCGGGGTCTCGTAAGTCAATTTGCATTTTTAATTTCTTGTATTAATATGGTTCAATTATTTTATTAGTTAGGGGTAAAATTATGGGTTAACTGGTGTTTAATTAAGTAAGTTGAGTAAACATATGAACTACAATAATCCTATACCCAACGAAACACCCCACAATATCCAAGCCCAAATTACTCTACCTTCTCTCTACTTTCTTTCTCCCAGAAAAGACTCTATTGAAGGGAAAGTTCTAAGGATAATAGGGATTCATGAACATAAATTTTCTCCATAAATCTTCAACAAATATCAAATTATTGGAAACTTTCACCTTTGGGATTCCTTTCCTAAAAGGATTCTTCAAAAATTGGTCTTCAAAAAGATGATTTCATATGAGTTTCTTTCCAATCCAAATTTGATCTACTAAATTGTATTGTTTATGGTTTACTCTAATTATTATAATTAGATTATGGTGTATTATTGTTCAATATTCTAGTTCTTGATTATTTAACCTAGTATTTGGAATAGATCATGAATTGACTTAGATTCCCTAACCCTAGATTTTGAACTCATGTTGAATTGGTTAATAGTGATGAAATCGACTTAGTTAGTGTGTTAATTACTATCATATGATGTTATTACACCTATTTATGGATAAAATTGGATTGTTAAGGGTAAGACCGATGATGATCGCTTTTGGAGGAGAATTGGTAAGACTTTGTGATCTTGAAACTTTACTTCAACTGTGATGTCTTTTACTTGGTGATAAAGTTCGACTTAAGCATGTCTTGTGATTGAATTAGGTAGGTGTTGGTATGATGATGAAATAAAATGTTTTAATTATGTGATTTTGATATTATGCTTAATATGTTTGATATAATGTTGGATATGAGTTGCCTATGCGCCTTATTACTACATGATGATGATGATGTGCAAATCTCACATATAAGAGTAGTATGGAAAGGATGTTATCATGCAATTCCTATTGAGCTAATAATTATGATATACAAGGATTTAGTCTCTTATGACCTAAACTAAGTTATGATGATTAATAAAGGCTTAAATACATTTCAAAAAGGGACTCTAGCTTAGCACCGAGTGAACTAGTAAGGAGGAGTGTTCCTTCCCAAGTATGGAAGGTAGGTTCACTATTGTACTCATCAGATTGAAGATTATAATTCAATATGCATTAAAAGTTTCCCAAGTATATATCATTTTTCTTGAACTATGTTCCCCCCATATGAATATTAGCTTGTGGATCCACCTAAAATGCTATGTTCATGTTTTTGTACTACCTTGGCAAGTAGTCCATATTCTTTCGGTGTACGGTTTCATGACACCGGATTCCACCTTTAGCTCTTGTGGTCTATTTTGGTTAAGGCAAGTGTTCTCGAAAGTAAAATGAAGTAAATAAGTGAACACTAACTAGGGTTACTTGAGGGGTTGACTTAGTCTAGGTAGGGGTATGGGACTCTACCTACACATTGAATTAGTTGTCTTAGAGGGAAGTCCTAGTATATTGTTCATATGTTATATAAAGTAAATGATTATGCATAAGTTGACTTTACATATTGATGATCCTATATGATGTTTTTTTCACTTATGAAAAAGCTAACGGTCTATATTGCTAAATATGATGATTACTACTCTTGATGCTATGTTATGTGATATTAGGCAATGCTTGTGGTCCTTTGTTGGGTTTACTTGGTTGAGTAAGGTTTTGGGGCTTTACTTGGTCATTGCACTTGTAGACTTGAGGGGGGGGGGGTTATGAGTGAGGGAATTGTATATGTTGTAATGTCATGAACTCTTATTGATGCTTTGTGGATCATAACATGATGTTGGAGTTGTTTTAATTATGTACTCAAGATTGCTATTGAACATGATTGACCTTCTTGCACTTGATGTTGTTGTCTTGTGTTGTACATGGTCTTGTCTTAATAAATGTGTGATTATTGTCCTGTATGAGTTCTTGGTTGTGCATAAGGCTTTTCAAAAGTAACTTAGCATGGTTTTGAAAAAATGACCCTTTAGCATGATTTCAAATGTTTTGTGTGCATATTTCCATAGGTAGTACAAGTGTGTACTAACCCATATTTCTATCTTTACATAATTATGTAGGTTCTAGACGTTGAGCTTTTAGAGGGCCATTGAACAAGACGTGGATTGTCATTCTTCAAGTTTGATAGGTCTTCACTTTCTGAGGTCAATGCAACTATCTACCTATTGGATTTTGTTTTTTTCTTAAAGACATTGGTTCATTCTCTTTCATTTGAAGAATATTATATTATATGCCTATATGTGGCCTTTGTTTAAAGGAAGTAAGGGTTATGCCCGAATGTTGTACTCGATCTACATGGTTTAAATGTGAGAAAATTTCCTATTAGAATATCTGTATATATTATGTATGTGAAATAAAAGTAAAAGCTTATGTAGTGCTTCCTATGCGAGAGGTTAACCTCATTATGTAAGTGTAGACGAGAAGTTTTAATTTTTTTGCAATTTAACTTTTGATATGTTATGACGAATTATAACAGGCTAGTAAAAATCCTCTCTGAGGATGACAACGCTCGTTACGTCTAGGGGGTGATAGCCAGATGTGATAAGTAAGCTACGAAATTCTTGTCCTGCATCAACAACACCCAATCCAGCATGTGAAGCATCATAATAAACGATAAAGTCCTTATCCTTAACCAGTAATGCTAGAATAGGCACGGTGGTCAAAAGAGTCTTAAGCTTTTGGAAGCTCTACTCCCATTTTTTAGTCAATTCAAACGGTACCTCCTTTTTGGTCGGATTAGTCAAGTTAGTAGCAATCAAAGAAAGAGTCTTAACAAAACAATTATAGTAACTATTAAGTCCCATAAAACTCCTAACTTTCGTCACCGGACTAGGTCGTACCTAATTCTCGACACTTCAACCTTTTGGGGATCTGCCCATGCCCCATATTTTGATACCACATTCCCCAAAAAATGCAAAAAACTTCAATTAAAATTCACACTTTGAAAATTTATCATATTACTTTTGCTTTCCAAGGATACCCAAAATAGTACGAAGATGGTTACCAAGTTCTTCTTCACCTTTCGAATACACCAAAATGTCATTGATAAAGACTATCATAAAAGAGTCCAAAAAAGGTCTTAAATACTCCATTCATCAAGCTAATGAAATCTTCAGGCTCATTTGTCAACCCAAACGATATGACCAAATATTAAAAGTGCCCATAACGAGTCCTCAACGTCGTCTTGGGTATATATTCAGGACTAATCTTCAATTGAGGATACCCGGATCTTAAACCAATCCTAGTGAAGACCGTTGCACCTTGAAATTGATCAAAAAGATCATCTATCTTAAGCAAGGGGTACATATTCTGATTTGTGACCTTATTCAATTGTTGGTAATGTATGCACATCCTCATGCTACCATCCTTCTTCTTAACAAATAAAATCGGAGCACATCCTAAAGAAGCACTGGGAAGAATAAAACCCTTATCAAGAAGTTCTTGGATTTGAGATTTAAGCTCTCTGAACTCCATCAGAGCGATGCAATATGGAGGGATATAAATGGGCGCGTACCAGGCTTTAAGTCAGTACAAAAATCTATGTCTCTATCCGGAGGCATGCCGGTCAAATCATTTGGAAAAACATCATTAAATTTGGACACCACCGGAATAGACCTTATGGATGGAGCTTCAATCTAAACATCCCTAACATGATCCAAATAAGCTAAAAAATCTTGCTCTGCTAATTTACTAGACCGAATGGAGGATATAATCTTACCTTGCTTAGGATTGTACACCCCTTCCCACTTTAATTTTTCCCTTCTCAGAATTTCTAGAGTCACAGACTTAGTATTACAATTAATAACAACATAATGGGGAGACAACCAAGTCATGCATAAGATTGTGTCGAAGTCCTCCATATCCAAAACCACCAAATCAGCCCAAGTATGAAATCCCACAAACAAAATAAGGCAAACACGATACACATGAGTGACTATGATTGACTCGTCATGCAGGGTTGAAACACGTATAGGGTTATCAAGAATATCACATAAAATCTCAAAATCAGAGTCAAATCTCCCAGACACATAAGAATACGTTTAATAAAAATCAAATAATGCATTAGTCATTTGGTCACAGACAAGAATAGTACCTATGATCACTGCATCAAATGTATCTGCCTCATTGTTGCCCGAAGAAGCATAACATTGATTTATATCATCAACACGAGCCACCTCCTTGCGTGGCTGCATGTTACCTCTACCTAATTTCCTTCTCATCCTACTTGTGGATGTCCCCTACCATTATTACCATTTCCCATGTGTACAATTGCTCAAAAAGGTTCCTGCCCAAACTCAAGGGAATGCGGTTGTGGCAATTCCTCGTCATGTGTCCAAGTTCCCAAAACTAAAGCAAGTGCAGCCTCCATATGGTATGTTGCCCGCCACGTCCAACAGTCTGATCAGCTAAAAAAAATTTAAGAGAGAGTCCTTTAATAGTTACTGGTAGAGACGGCCATGGCAGACTAAATTGGCTTGGCTGTGAGTGTAGGTCGGCTGGATCATCTAGAATAGGAGACCAAAAAATTTCTAGAATTGTTGGCCCTCTTAGAAAATTTCTCAACTTGACCATCTCTCTTTATCCCCTCCCTCTTCTTGACATAATCAGTCACTACATCGAAGCTCCTTCCAGCAGAAGTCATGTGAATGGATAAAATTTGTAACTCAGAATCCAAACCTTTAAATGAACAACCAGATTTCTCCTCTTCCGTGGTAACCAATTATGTAGCATATCTATCTTGAGCATGGAACTTGGCTTCGCAAGCAGCCACATACATACTACCTTGTTCTAATGCCATAAACTCATCCTTCTTGTGATCTCTCAAAGTCCTAGGCCCATATTTTCTCTAAAAACAAGGCATGAAATTGGGGCCAAGTAAGTGGATGTAATGTAGATGCTCTGCATTTCATATAAGATATCCACCACGGCTTGGCCTCAGCTTGAATTTTAAATGACACGAACTCAATGCTATGTTGGTAAATGATACCCAACCTATGCAACCTCTCATAACAATCCAATATCAAATCATCAATCCATATCAACTCATAAGAATCCTCTGTCTCTGATTCATGAAATACTGGGGACTTGAGCTTCAAAAACTTGGTCAACTTATCATGCTCATTACCGATCATCACAAAACCCTACAAAAAAAAAGAAGAAAACATCATTACCTACCTCCTCAACCGTCTTGGGCACAGTGTTAGCCATAGAAGGATTCATTGGTACTTGAGTAGGTAGAATCATCCCCGGACCAGCCAACCCTTTCAAAAATGACATGATCTGTTGAGATAACACAAGATCAATGGGAGGGGGATTTCAATAGCTTTAACCTGCCCTCTTTTCTCATTTTCAACCTCCTCAACATTCTCAAACTGAATTTCATCTTTTATCTCTTCATTATGTTCCAGAGGGTTCTTCTTCACTGGAATATAGTCATTTCGCACCTCATTCACAACATGTGCCAATCTCCCATGGCCTATTCCCCTAGCTCTTCCTCAACCTCTGCCTCAATTGCGATCTCTCGTTGCGAGTTCCTCAACTGGATCATTAGATAGAGCTACGGTCCTAACGATGTTAATTATACCTAGTATTAACCATCTGCGGATAGAAGAGTGAAAGAAGTTAGATACCTATTCGAATCGCCATTGGAATCAAGTCATAGCACGAAGTAGACAAGAGAAAATGGATTTCCTAAAGTCCTATACCTTCTCGAAGAAAAGTAAACCGTGTACCGTTCAAGACTTTATTAGAATCATTTTAGTACATCGAGAGCAACACACCTAGGCTCTGATACAAACTTTGTCACGACCTAGACCATTATGATTGACACCCACACTACAACTTGGTGGAAGAACCACTACTAGCAACCAAAACAAAGCACTAAATCTAAAAACTAAGACGTTTAAGCTACAGAAGCAAGTTAAATAAATAATTTAAGTTCCATTACTAATTAAAGATCTTATAACTAAGTAACAATGTAGAAGATAAACCTAGAATATGAATTCTATGTACCAAAACTAGAAACAAGAACCAAATCTAACAAGAACTTCTAGTGAACTATCTAACAAACTTAAGCAAGATCTAGATTGGAAAATGGTTGACATAGACTAAAGAGAATTCCATGACAGCCCGAACGATGTGGCTCACCCTTGATCTCATAGCGATCACCAATATCCTAAGCGATGTTGGTCAACAATTGCGTGAAGATGCGCTGTACTCAAAAAAAATAAGAGCAAGTGCAGAATCAATACACAACCATCGCGTACTAGTTGGATTATGCGGCTATCCTACTAGTGTAACATAAACAAGCAATTACAACGTTATAGACATGCATAATAACAACATATTCAATACTACCATAAGAATCAAATCACAATTCACATGTTTCAACACATAGTTGGACCTTTCACAAAACCCAAAGTCAAATTGTTAACATCCCAAAATGTGGCAATACGATTCAATTTTGATGCTGGAACGTGGCAATTGACCCCAGTTAGTATATTAGAATGTGGCAATCCCATCCAAGTTAGTGTGTCGGAACGTGGCAGCCGATTCCAATCACAGATCATAATAACACATCAAGATCACTCATTCAATCATGATTTCATGGTATCGATTTTTATATATTCCATTTAAACATCTATTATCAATATTGCCACATGCATACATATACAAGTATTACAACAAAGCAAAACAAGTGTATATCACATAATCATAGAATCACAATCATTACCTACCTCGAAATAAACTTGAAACCCTAGACAACTTGATCCTTCCCTTTTCGGATTCGTTCCATTTATTCGTGGTCTACAAACAACAATCTATATACGGAAGGCAATAAAAACACTAAATTCCTAGAATATTAACGAACTACGAACTGTAGTTCAAACCCATGACCCCAACTAGTCAATTTAGGATTAGTTCCACCATAGAATTCCTCAAGAATTCCTTCCCCATCAATATTGACCCATTTTAAAATGTTCAACGGATCGATAAATTATTTGGGGGAGTCAAAAACTTACCTCTAGCTTCAAGAATGGTGGAAAACGAGTTGGAAGAGCCCAAAGGTCATCTCTTAACCCAAAAAGTCAAAAAAATACAAAATAAGGTCGTCTAAGGGTTTTATTTATGATTTTAAAACCCGCCATCCTACTACACCGACACACATCCTGTTGTAGCGGCGTCACTGCAACGGCACAGATCCCGCTGCAGCAACACTTTTTGAACCAGTGAGCTCCATCTTGAAGAATCCAAAAAATCCTATAATACAATCTGTGCCTTGTCCAGCAGTACCCATCCTGCTATAGAGGCATCACTACAGCGGTACAAAGTGAGGCAATAAACTCCCAAGGAATTTTCAATTTCCGCCTTTCACAACATACTCTTAACCCACTATGCCTAGAAAGTAGCCCTAACTCATATAGATCCCCTAACCAGTGATCTGATTATGTAATAAAGTTCCTATTTACTCCACCCGACGGATACCAGATTTCCCTACACCTTGATGACTCTAATTTCCTCCAAATCTGGACAAGGTTGGGAAACTCCTAGTACTACAAAAAAGTTTTTCCGATCCCAATTTTCCTCATTGGCATTTCAATAACCACGAAACCCGGTCCGTTATACAACTTAATTTCAAGGGTACTTGTCTTGCTCCATCATATACATTATATCTTATCTCTATATATCAGATATATATATCTATATATATATACCTCTATATACTATAATATCAATCTATATATATACCTATTATCTCTATTTACAAAATTACTATATATTCATTTAATATTTTGCGCCTATGGGTTCGGGTGACCCCCTGAAATCCACGTGGGTACGCCCACCGACCCCATTCATTTTTCAAACAAATAAAATCTAATGCAGAATTGAGTTTCTCTTTAACAGCCAAAGAGGATTGTGAACTAAGAATCTCTATTTTGTGCACACATTTTTTATATTAAAGGTTCGTATTCTTTTCTTGTTCAAACTTCATAACTTAGTGTTTTGTGTATGATTTCTTTTATTGGTCCAAGTTTCATAGCCTTGGTCATTGATTCTAATTCTACACAATATATTTATATATACTATGTTGATTACCATCTTGATTTGGTATCTAGTTTATTTCACATGTATTCTTGATATATGATCCCAAAATAATTTTGGAATTATTTTTTATTTTGGTATAAAAATATGTTGACTTTTATCTTCTTCATTCATTAGAAATTATGAAACTTTGTCCCTTTAATATATTTTATTCTTCTAAAATCATGAAATGTGGTCATTTTCTAGTTTTTTATTCAACAACAGTCATAAAATATAGTCTTTTTTTTGTATTTTTTATTCTTTAACAATTATGAAATGTGCTCCCCTTTCAATCTTTAATCTTATAGTTATGAAGTATTTATAGTTATTTCTTTGATTTGTTTGTTGAATTTAATAGAAATAGTGCGTCATGCAGACGCTTGTAATTGTAAACCATGGAGATGATAAATTAGATCAGAAAAGAAAAACTATCTTAAATACTTTATAATATCAATTTGGTCAATTGACTTTACATATAATAATAATAGTATGAAAGAAAAATATTAAAACTGTAGAGAGAATAATTCTTCCATAAACAGAACTCTTAAACGATTACATTATTGTGAATGCTATTGTGTTCCTGTATGAGAAGATGAGTCTTCAATTTATAGAGCTCCAAACTATTCGTCTAGAAAGCAAGGTTGACTTAACAAGATGGAGGCCTAAATCCAAATATTAAAGAGAGGCCCTACTTTTTTAAATTCTTTTTATAAAAAAATAAATATCATATATATATTTTTTAAATCTACTTTTCTAGCCTTTTTAGATGCAAACTTGTTAACTATTGTTTTATAATCGATATGTTTTAATAATTCATTTTCAATTGATAATATAGTTAATCCCTTCAATCTCTCTTGAGATATTGTTGATTTTAGATAAGATTTTGTCAATTTTAGTTTCGAAAACTTCTTTTGGCTGAGGCAACAGTTACAGAAATTGTTAACATTATTCTATAAGCAATACTTTTTTATTCAAATTTTTTATTTTTTTGTTGAAAACTCTATCAAATCTCCTTTGGTGAGATTTATTTAATTCTTTATTTTTTCTCTTTTTCTCTTTATTTTTGGTCAAATCAAAATCATGCTTTCTAGTTGACATATTCAAATTGAATAATTTTAATAATAACTAAACAAGAATATATATATACTATGACCTAAGAATATGAACAATAACATATTTTTAAGAAAAAATTATAAAATAAATTTGGAATAATAAAACCTGAATCATGAATTCGATAAGTTAATAGAAGAATTTTGATATAGTGTTATGTTCCTTCAATATAATGATGGCTCGGTTAACATCATGAGATTTTGAAGAATATATTCAAAAGAAATTTTTTTGTTATTTTGTACTTGTAAGCAAAAAAAAGAAAACAATCAACCAACCACATTATAGGATTCGTTCAATCGTGAGAATCCCCAAACAATCCCAATCATACACATCGAGCTAACAAATGCCAGTATACGTAATAATAATATTGGTCAAACTTTTAGGAGATAAATAAGAAAACACAATTCCTATTCTATATATGTAAGTATAATGCACAACATTTTTTATATTTATTTTACTTGATTTGATTTTATTTATAAGGGATAAAGTATTAGGTTTTAACGATGAAACAAAGTTTTAGACACATTAAAAAGATATGGTTTCAATCATGAATGTGTTACACATCTTCTTTGAAACATTAAGATAAATTCAAGGATGTGGTGACTCACCTTGTGTAATAATATAATTAACTTTCATTAGTTTAAAGTAAAGACTTATAGATAAAATTATTAGGCTGACATAAGAAGATATTAATGTGTCTAAATGTCAAGACCAAGCATGTGGTATGAATGTATATTAAAAAAAATCAGTAATAAAAATGCAAATAAATAATGGCCTCCTACAACAACAACAACAACAATTTAATACAAGTATAAGTGTCACGACCCAAAACCGAGCCGCGACTGGCACCCACATTTACCCTCCTATGTGATCGAACCAACCAATCTAGAACCTTAACATTTCAATTTAATACAACATAAAGCAATGCGGAAGACTTAAACTCATAACTAAAAGACAATTCAATAACTTCTAAAATTCAACTTCTATTAATTCCCCAAAATCTTATGGAAAGTATCCCCACAAACATCTACTGATTCAAATTACTAAACTAAGAGTCTTTTCGAAAGCTTAAAACAAATTAAAAGCTAGTCTCTGCGAAACGTTTCAGGCATCGAGAATGAGGTAGGAGATCAAGTGCAAAGCTAGAAAGCATTAGCTCACCCTGAAGATCCGGTGTGACGAACGATGGCTTGAACTATGTTGAGTCGAATATGACGGCACGTTTGCTGCACCTCCAACAAATAAA
>JAKWJA010000530.1:0-12313 GCA_027704765.1 Solanum habrochaites | reverse complement strand
TTGTAGTTTACCCAAGGGTGCATCTATCTTTTAACGATTTATACAGCCATAGTGGGAACAACGCTGCAATTAATAAACATCTCTATTTGTTGAGGGAATAAAGTGCTGCCACTATTAACAGAAAAGTTTGTGGTCTTTTTCCATTTTTTATTCTTTTTTAAACTTTTACTTTCTAATACGGAGGTACAATATATCTTGCGATTGCCGACGAAATATTCACCGAAGAATATGTCAAAGGGATCCAAATTTAAAGCTTAGAAATATCTCATATAATATGAAACAGTTAATATGGACTAGGCAAGGAGCTCAAAATTTTTTCTTTTAAGTATATCTTCATAACTTTTACTAATCAAATTTGGTAAAGTTTGACACTTTTTGTTGAAATGTATTCTATTAACAGAGAAAGAAAAGGCAAATTCCAATATTGTTTTTGTTATGCACACGTTACAAGTGATCTTTCGTGATAACTAGCAAAATAACACCATTAGCTTGCTTTACACTTAATAGGTTTTTAAGGCATTAACACTCTTTTTTAATATATCTAAATCTATAGCGAAGCATTGATCCAGGACTATACTTACTGTTCGTGATATGACTGCCTCTTTCTTAATATACAAATTATATATCTTTATTTATACCGGCTAAAATATTTTTATATGTAGCTCTCAACAGTGACTTGAGACTCTAATTTGGGCTGTTTATAGACTTTAATGGGCTTTGTTATAATCACGTTAACTCTCAGTCTAAAAGAGTCATTTCTTACCAATAAGTAAGCTTGAAACAAATGATACCACTTCTATTATTAAGTTGATGGACTTGCAGCAAAGAGGCTTTTCCCACTTTTGCAATTTGTTTTTGTATGTATACTCACTTGGACAACTTTAATATACAGTTCTAAAGTATATCTTCACAATTCCATGTTCGAGACAGGCATACTAACCTTTAGAAGGGCATATTAAAGTTGAAGTTCAAGTCAGTTTTGCATGAATGTCATAAACATTTAGGCATATAAAGTTGGAAGTTTAATCAGTTTATGCATGAACGGTCATATTCGGTTTGCAAAAGGCCTAATTCTCAAGTACTGTATATCCTGAAATAGTTTGTGTTACAATGAATGTTTTTTCTTTTTTAAATATGCTATATTTTAGAAGGAACAATATATATAATAACAACTATAAAGCAAGATTAAAATGCTATATCTACTTTAATATAATGTGTCCTGTAATTCAAACGTTCTTCTCGAGTCAACTTTTTCTTCAAACTCTCGCTCGGCACTCCGCCTCTCATCTTATGAAAACACAAATGTATAAAATGCGTTTGTGTATCTACAAAGGCGAGAAAAAAGAATGTATAGTTACATATATGTTCGTTCTCTTTCTTTCTCTCCTTCTCCGCAGATCTTGTATCGTCAACCTCAGCCCTGGCTATCCGCTTATATACTAATGTATACAGTGCGTTTCTCTGCCCTGTTTGTATAAATAGAAAAAATTGTAATATACACCTGCAATACATTTATCTCGTCCATATACACGTATAGATTATACAATATAAATATTCGCTCTTGCCAAATTTTTCTTGGTTGTGCTTTCTCTCTTTTCCTTGTTTTATTAGCATACACAAAATTGATACACTTAATTGATTGTGTTTTGTATATGGTCTAGCGTAATTATCAAATTGGATTACTTTATATATGTATAGCGAATTATACAACTGTGTTTTTGTGTAATGTATAGGCGAAATATCATATTTATAGTGGTGATTGCATATGGACAGCCATTTATGCTCAAATTTTGTTATAACATAGCAAAATATGACATCTTCGTGTATTGCATGATAGTGAATCGTTGGCTCTTTATATTCTTCTTATCCAAATGTTAGGATCTAGTTTTTTTTGGCTTAAACACGATAACTTCTACTCGATTTATACGGCTAAAGGAAGTCAATTTTTTCCTCTTGCCCATTTGGGCCCTGACGTTAATACTGCATGTAGCGCCTATTCAATAATTTAGTATCGTTATCATATTATTTTTTTGATCGCTATATGAGATTTGAGTATATTATTGGTTTGAATTTTAAAAGCTAATGTAGAGCTTATATATCCTTCGAGATATTCCATTTCAATAATTTGCTTTAACAGTGTGATATTTTTTATAAATTGTTCACTAGTACCAACAAGGATTCATGTACTTATTCTAGATCCATAATAATTATTTAAGATTCTTATGAATTGCAGCAAAATAGAGTATTTGAGTCGACACTTGTTTAACAAAAAAACGGGGATATTAATTTTGGGATGCATATCATAACTTCGATACACTACTGTACTACTCACTTCTGTTTTGGATGTACCATATTGAAAATATTTTCAGATATGTCGTCATATATGGGCATGTACTAGGTGGTATATGGGGCGGGTTTAATTGAATTGGAAAATACTAAGAGGGTTCGAAATAAAAGTTGGTTTGAGTGCTTGAGCCTCGTCCATATGTTTATTTTGGGCTCAAATGGCTATTAAAGCCGGGGTGGGTTTGACCCCTGTCCAATTTATCCAGATTAATCTGCACTAAATTAACTATATTGATATGTTAACTTTTATAAATCACATTATTTGAATTTCAGCTTAGTTTTTAGAGTACACCAATTGATAGATAACCGTAAGAGTATGTTCAAGTAGATGAATACTTCCATACCTTAAATATTATAAATATATCTAATAAAAAATTTTAAAGACGAGTTGAAATGGGATTGAATTTGTGCTCAAATGAAATTCGCATTTCAAAATGGAATTATGCTTGAATGAGTTGAGATTGAGTCCAAATTCTTTAAAAATTTCCTGGACGAGGTTGGTTAGTTTCTCTATGTTTGGGTTCAATTTTTAGACCAGTGCCCGCTAATGGCTATGTATTGAACATCACTAATATATAGTAATTGTCTATCTATATCAAAAGGTAGTAAGAAAAGCGCACAATAGATGTGTCTGCGCCCACTTTAAATCCTAAATAGTATATAATATTATCAAATAAATATTGAATATTATGAAATTTAAAAGTTTGAAGTAAAATAATACATATAATTTCTAGTCAAATAACTGTTATCATTTTAAAAAAAAGACTAGTTTAATATAATTTTTACAATGCTTCTTAATTTAGAACTTAGAAAATTATAATTATTTTTTATTAGATTATTATTGGGGGGTGGGATAAATAAGGCTTGGTATTCTATACTCAATATATCATGCACTTAATGAAGAGCTATTGTAGATTTCGAAGATCTTTATTTAATTCACAAAGATGCATATGATAGATGATTGCTTTATTTTCCTGCTATTTTTTTTTAAAAAAAAAAATGATTAACAAAATATAATTAATAAAATAAAGGTCCATAGACACATTTTAATATTTAGATCCAAAATGAATTCTATTCTAAAGGCAAAAAACTACTCTTATATTTTTCCTGATTTCCTTAAAAAAAGGGTTATTAAATTTATATGACATTTACGAAGAATATATTAAACAGAACATAATGTCATGGATAAACTTCTACTATTTAGAACAGCCTATGAATTTCTATCGAATGAGCAAAACTAACAAACACAAGTTAATATATTTAATTTTTTTTAACTTCTAAATAGAAGAAATACGGACTTAATAACAGGAAATAATTAAGTTTTGATTTATAATATCATATTGTTAGAGTGCAAGTCAGTCAATATTATTTTTCCAAAAAAAAAAATAGAAAAGTCACGAGTATAACAAGAAATGGCCAAAGGTCTCGCTAATATAATTAAGTTTGTCATGTCTTGGCTTCCGCCTTTTTATCATCATAATGCATGTCATTTTTGTGGATCATAAAAAACAGCGATTTTTTTAAAATATTTTTTTTGTGTAGTTTCTCATGAAATTAAATGATAGTGTGGATGGCAATGGCATTATGACAATAAACAGTATGAGATTTAGACATGAATTTATTTTTTAAACCTGCAACGGACAAATTTTATAAACAAATTAGAAATTAATTCAACCTGCCAAATAAATATTAAGAAATACATATAAATGGAAGACTATTATATATTTATGCAAATCATGTATTTTTATATATAAGCAAATGTAGACATGAGAGATTCTATTTGTTTTTTAGTATCATATACGATAACATTTATTATCATAATAACGTATATTACAAACATTGTTCACATTATAAGTGAATATTCATTAAGCGAATATTTAGAATTAATTCAACCATCAAGTGGTATCTTGAACATGAATGTTAAATTGAAACACTTTTATAAGTATATCATGCGTAATCATGCTTATTTTATAATATTATAGCACAATTAAGTAACTAGACTCATCTCTAATTTTTTGTAATATATACAGAATAATTTGTCATGTATCTATTAATCGTGATATTACTTTTTTAAAAGGGGGCCCTCATAAATGAAAAGATATTTTTTTAAAGGCTAAATGATTGTAACATAAAATGATAATATAATTTGCTTATTATAACTTGTAACTATTCAAATTAAAGATCATAACAGGTTTTAATGTAGGAAAATTTGATTAGCACCACAATAATAACACCATGACGCATACAGATAAATAATTAAACATTTTAAAAAGATATAAAAATCTTTTATTTATGAAAATATGTTTAAAGGATAAGGAATGATATCATTTAGTAAAAAAAATAAGATAAGAAAAGCGAACACATACAAAATATATTCATTTTATAACAAGGATAAAATAAATAGAGGTATCCGAAATAACTATTAACACAAGAATATATGTAGCTGAAAATACTGTCTGTCTTGCAATAAAGAAGTCTTACCGACAACAAAATATATTCATAGGAAATTAATTTAATTAAAAACGATTCAACATTAGAATAAACAAAACTTAAACGATTTTTGGTTCAAACATGTATCCCTCCTTTACTATTTAATTCTTATATAAACTCTAGATTACTTATTCATTGATACCGATTTATTTTCCTCTACGACAATTACTATTACATATTATCTATGATAGTATATTTGTTTTTTTTATAAAAATAAGATTGTCTTAGAAGATACTATGTATTTTAGTAAATCTGGTGAAAATTAATATAAGCCAATATCAGATACAAAATGGCATTATAATTTATAACCTGTGCACTGATAAAGAGTTGAATGTTAATGCATCATGACTTTACTATTATATATATGCAGATTCTTTTGACAATTTAAATTATGACAAGTAAAATTAAATATATACTTCAAATAATTAGTGTAAAATTTTTTGTTTTTATTCACACATGTTAATAGATGCATAATCGATAAATAATTTTCACTAGAAGATCATTAATTGACATTACTGTGTGTATTGATTGAATTGAGATGAATATACTTTTCAATTTATTTCGAATCATTTGATAGAGCGCAATGAGCTTTTTGTTATACATAATAATTATAATATTTCGATTATTACTCTCTCATGCGCACGTTATTATTTATTTTGAAGTCATAAATTACCATATTATTCTAGATTTTATTAAAATATACTTTGTTGGTAATATGAGCTGATACTAACATGAAATTTGCTGTTTTTCTGACATTTTGGTTATGACGATAAAATCAAAATATTTTATTGCATATTTGGATACACTATCTTTAGCCGATAGATTTTACGTAGAAGGAAAAACAAGTGATATTTTTTGTTTTCTTCTATTAATTTTTAGATTATGACAATCTTTCGATATAAAGCGAAGATTATTCTTCTTCTCATTAATTTTTTCATAGAATCTCAAAAAATTTCGACGTCAATTTGATTTATTATATGCAATACTGTATTTTGGGCAACATTGAATAGGCGCCTTTACTGTCATTTAAAGGTGTAACGCAAGATAATAAGAAAAATGAATTTTTTTTTAATATGATTTTTCTTGTTTATATTTTTTTATATGCAGATCTAAGATTTTACTACATTGAATTGCGACAAGTCGAGGGGGCGACTAACCACAACCATTATACGGTGAACATCGCAGAGCATTAGATCTCTAGACTAGCTAGCAATGTAGAAACACAAAGAGAACTGCGTATATGTAGTGAAGCTCCCTTAGACCTAAAGAAAAAGAACAAACTAGACCGCATATACTTAGACGTCTTACATGCACTTATTTTTAAATTTTGTCTTCAACTTTCAAAGAGCGTCGTTGACTATTAGTTGTTTTCCCTGTGTCGCCACGATGTGGTAAGGGCATCCTACACAACAATAAAGGTCTTCCCTGTCTCGGAAAAGGGCCCTACCGCTTTCTTCTGCCAGGGTTTGAATTTCGGTAAGGATTCGTTGAATAGATTTGTTGCCTAGCCAACTTCCCGAAAAACATATGGCAGGCATTCAAATGCTACTGAAAAGCATGAAGAGTATTGTTTACTTTCGCCTTCAGTCAGCCCGAGTAGAGCGTTTCTATTTTGCAACTAATTAAAATCCCTTGATTAATTTCGAGAAATGTCTTTCTCAGTGATACTGGATCGCTATCTTCCTTTACTATTTGGCAGATCTTTCCATAATAAGTTCATACATAGCTTTTTCTTTTTAGAGTCTTTTGAATACCAATGAATCCCAAATATTGATATTTATATAACACATGACAAAGCTAAAAGGAGAGAATAGCATTCACATGTGTCACGATACATTTTAAAGTATATTATATACGTTTGATTGACAATAACTGATATTAAATAATATAAAGAAATCGTTAGTATTTTTTCAATATTATTTTTTCAAAAACTCTTATGAATTAATACAAATAGTAAAAATTCAACTGTTCTCACCATTCATTAATTTTCTCAATTTAAGGAACGAATCAAGTTCAACCTATTTAAGAAGAATCCATCATTAATATATAAAGAATAATTTTAACTCCGTAATGCAAATTTATTCATCATTGTGTAACCACTGTAATTTCATTCTATTGTTGAATAATAGATGAATTAATATTTAATAAAGAAGGCAAACACTTTAGAGTTGCTATTTGTATTAATTTTGGAAACTTAGAAACATTTTGTGTAATAGCGAGTAGTTATGCAATATAAAGAATGTTTGTACATTAACATAGTAGACTATTGTCAGGGCTTTGATAATTTTTTATGGATCCAAGATCACTTCTAATTTTTGATGAGGCTGTATCAATTACTTAAATTCTGACTATAATTACAAACTTCTGTTTAAAATTATTGAAAAAGAAGGTTGGAATATGGCAATTTACTTCTAATTGTAAAATACTCCTTTTCATATTGTAAGATAGTTCAGCTTATTATTAATGTGAAATTGACAGAATAAATAAAATGATGTACTTGACAAGTTATATATTAATTTGGAGAGATAGAAGTTAATTGAGGTTTATCTTCATAAATATGTAAAAGAAACTCATATGTTTGTCCATTGATATGAAGCAAAATAATCAACTTTACTCATACAATTATCAACTTCATTTTTATTTGTAGAATACAAATTACACATCGCGTACCATCACACTCATCATGTCATAAATATTCCACCACCCACAATACCATCACCAATGGATTCACAAATAATATTAAATAATATCATTTTCGATTAAGGAATGATCAACCACCCAATTCATGTCTAACCATTAAATGACATTTACCTTTTGTATGAACAATAATGATTTACAGATGAAAAAATGCCTACTCATTTTGTTTTAATTTACATATCACTTAATTTATTCTAAAAAATGTTGAAGTCATTTCATTTACATATATCCAATTATAACTTACAAAAATGTAAATCAATTAAATTATTTTATTTTAAATATAGATATGATGTTTTTACGTCAAACAAACTCTTTAGACATATTGTATTAATCCTCTATACTATATTTTATCAATCGTGATTGCAATTTATGGTTCTAGATATTTTATGATAAGTTAATAGTTATAAAAGTATGTCATTAAGATGGTTAAGTATTTATTGAACTGATAATTAAAAAAAATGGTGATCTTTTTTCAATTTTAAGTCTTCTTGGTCATCAATTATTTCAAGATTAAATAACTTTTCCACCAACTGGTTTTTGCAAAACTACATTTGCAGCATATATGTTTATTAATGTCAATAAAGTAGATTTAAATTAAGAAATAACATAAACACTTTCACTAAATCAACTATTTTTTTCTATTAACAGTTAAGATGACTTTGCCTTGTCTTTTTCATAACAATAAATCACCATAATTTCTCTAAACACATGACAAGAGAGGAACCAAAAGAGATCACTTAATGTCTGACATATAATTTAATAATTTATGTTGATGTGGAATAAACACATAAAAATAATAATAAGTACTAATTCACAGCTAATTCTTTAAGTTACAGCGAATAAGAACTCGAATGTTTTTGAATGATATTTGGTTATTTTATAGTAGTAAACTCATTTGAAACTCCAATTCATTGTGCAACCAACACACTTTCAATTCTATTATTAATCATGGGATTATTTATGCTTAATTCCCATCGCCATCATGGTTTTGCTACTGAGAAAAGTACTCGTTAGTAATCATGGACTTGCCAATGAATAAGAGAGATACATTGCACCATTCACATGCATTATTTTATTTAGTTATTTATGTTACCCTGCGACTTTTGAAGTTTTTTTTATGTTATGCAATGATATATTAGGTACCTTTTTTTCTTGAAACAATTTACCATCAATTTTGTTTTTTTATGCTAGACTTTTTTATGAAACTTAATGCTTGGGTTGATACGCCACTACAATAAAAGTAGTCGGGCTTACACATTTTGAAACAATTAACTAATAAATACTTTTCATAACTTACTTATTCAAGAATAACTGAGAGCTCAAAAATCATTTAATATTCAGATAACTTCATTCATTGCACCATCAACTTCTTTTAATAATAACTTTCAAAGTTCAGTTGAATTTATTACATATTAATGAAAGAGGACTTTTATGAAAATGAAGTTAGAATCAAATGTTTTGTTTTTAATGACAATATTATGTTTACCGAGTCATTCTATAAATCCGCCAAAAACTAGTGAAACTTAAATATTGATATTACAATGCATGTCAATGTACAGTAAACAATAATAAATGAACTCTTGCTTCTAACATCAAAAAAAAACTTGTGAAATATAAACAGAAAAGTTATAAATAATGCTTAAATATAACAACACAACACTATAATGTGTTGAAATTAATTAGTCTAGAATAGATAGTGCAACAATATTAATTCAAATCTTTTTAAGAAATCATTTATTTAAGAACGAGATAAAGAAGATTTATAGTTTGATTCTTTTGCAATTTCATTAAACTTGAGAGTACTTTAAAGTAAGAATAAAGACGTTGGCAAGAATATTTGTAAACCAAACAAAAGAGAGTCATTGCATTAGCAATTTTTTCTATGCTAAGATCACTATTTATCCTTGATTACCTGTTCTAAATTTGGCAATTAGTTAAATTTTTTTTTTTGTTTCTTTGAAAATTAATTATTTGGCTAAAGAAAGGTGGGAAACATGTCTTGCTAAATTTGGCATACTAGTTTAAAATTAATTTTTTCTTAAAAGGTGGGAATATGCCATCTAAAGTTGGCATATTATTTAAAATTTCCTTCGAAATTTTTTTGGTAACAAAGGCAGAAATATGCTATATCTAGTTTACTGTTCAAAGAGTAAAATATCAGCCTCTTAAATTTAATTAATATTTTAAATTTACACTCTAACCGAATTATATCCAATTTAAAGCAATCAAAATTTTTTAGAAAATGATGTGTGTATTTTTCCATCGTCTATAGACATTTGAGTTACCCAATAACATATCATCGCTTTTGAATTACACACATCAATCTATGTAACAAATGTCTGAAATTTTACGTGTTTATTGGAAATTAAGGTATGTTAATTCACATAATGACTTAATTCAGATGTTTAAAATAATTAAACTGACAAATTTAAGAGCTCATTATTGTAAAATTGAAAAAAATCTTCACCTTAGTCATATATTTTAGAAGAGGATAATGCTAATTCACATAAACAAGCTAAGCTAACACTCTATATAGATAGTAAGAAGGAACTTATATCTTATCTCCGCTGAATTATAAGAAGGAAAATGTACTATAGTAAGAAGGAACTTCCAGCCGTGGTACTAATCATGACAGTACCCCACAAATCGAACAAGACACAATTCCTCTTCCATCGATGGAACTCCAACAAGAAATCAACAAAAAATGTAGTTCTCAACCCGTGAAATCCTTCATCGTAGAGGAAGGAATACATAAAAAACAAAAATACCTCCTCAAGTTCCAGTAAGAACTCGACACGTGCACCCTGGATTCAGAGTCATATACAAACCCGTAACTCCAAGAAAAATCCTGTAGTAGCTGTTTTAGTACCAACACTTGTTGAACCTTCAGTATATAGCTATGTTCCCGGGTCGATGAAGGTGTGGAGGATATGCGTAGTCTGGAAAAGGAATTGTTGCTGTTGATAGACTGTAATCAACAGAGAGGAATACATTGTACATTTTACATATCGAAGTATTATAAATCATGAAATTTGGGGATATATTCTTGTTCATATTGTTATTGTGATTAAACAAAAGACATTTCATGAAATTTTAAATACTATTGGGCTAAATAGTAAGTACTCGGAAGGTATGGTTCCTTTAACTATATGATGAACTTTTCTTTCAGAATGCCACTCAACGTTGATTTATACCAAGTCACCATAAATGGTGTATTTATGCTGGGTCATCTACTAGCAGCAGGCCTATACGTGCTGGAAAGCCAGTCATATATAAGCAGGAGAATGAGTTATTTTGAAAAGTTAGCAAAATGGGAGGGCTTAGTGAACTCATGATCAATTTAATCAGATCGAAATCATTCAAATTCTACATCAAGATTAATTAATAGTTAACCTAAGGGCCCTTTTTTCCCTTTTGAATTTTCCAACATTTCTTAACAACTATATAATTTGCATAATCTTTTTTCAGGAAGATATAATATGTTGGCTAATTAATGAGTATACTGTAAAAAGAATCTGATGACAGCAACCATTATTTTTGTTATTCTTTTTATATAAATTGACATATTCAATGAGGTATTAGATTATTAAATAGTCACATTTGTATTTACTTTGGGATAAGATTAAGTAGGTTGGGGACGTCGATGTTAAGATAGTCCTTTCTAACAAGAATAAATAATTTTTACAGTAAATCATAAAGATTTTGTGAGGCTCCACTAATTTTGGGTAAATTTAAAGGGCGAAGATCATCCTACAACTCAAGAAGCTTAAAAGACTGAGTGATATGAAGATTTCTTTTGTTCAGGTCCATCATTTTTGACAAAATATTTTTATCTACAAGTTCAGTTTTTGATACATAGCTTATGAAAACATTAAGTTGGTGTCGATACTCACGTTTTATAAATATCTTGTTATTAGTTTTTTTTAAAAAAAATACTGAGAACTCGGCGAATCGAATGATATTATATTATTAATTTGATTTTCACTATATAAATTTATATTATGAAATTTGATCTAGTCATAACACCAAGTTAATTTTCATTTTTTTTTACATAAGTTTAAAGCGATAGGTAAAAATATAGGTTTGCATCCCCGTCATAATACATATTATAATTTCTATTTTTATGTTTAGAAGACATTCATTCATATAGATGTACTTCATTAATGAAACTCATGTTTCATGCGGTGTAACTAGACAAATTCAAAGTCTATTATTAATCAGTGAGCTTTATTTATACTTAAAAAGAGATAAATAATAGTTTTAGAAGTATTTTTACACTTTTTAAAACTTGAGATTATCTTATTTAGGATCAATGTAAAAGATTATTGGTGATTCAATTGCACTGAACCTTTTTATTCTTAGTCAAGATTACTATAATCATGACTATCTATGGGCTACATTAGACACATTAATTAGACATTTGCCATAGAAAAAGCGGAAATATACCATAAGCAATAATCAAAGCCCACAAAATCTTTATGGTAATTATTCTTAGAAGTTGACCAATAGAAATAAATATATTTGTCATTTAACTTCATGGATGGATTCAAGAAATAATATTATATTAGGTAGACAAGTTATGCTATAAATAAGTAGCAGAACTCATATTTTTCTCCACTGAATTAGCATAGAAAACAAAACATCTCTCACCTACATTACCAGTTTTATTTGTACTTAATCTGGCTCGTCTACCACCACGATCCACTCTCTCCCGCCGCCGTCGTCTCGACATTTGTACCACCATTCCACCACCACCAGCAGCATCACTCCCATCACCAAC
>JAKWJA010000529.1:0-46166 GCA_027704765.1 Solanum habrochaites | reverse complement strand
TTTGTAGCAGTAAACACCCAACGAATCAGCCGAGGTTGAATCCTTCTTGCCAAAATATCTCAATTGCTGAGTGGTCAGATGCACTATAACTCTAGTCCATAACAAAATAGGAGCTGAAATTTCTCAAAAGCAAACACTATACTGCAGGAGAGTTCTTGCTCAGTCACTGGTAGTTCTTCTGAGCTTCATTTAGGGCTTACTAGCATAGTAGATGGGGGAGGATTTTGTTTTCCTCTTGTCCCATTACTACACCAAGAGGGCTACCCCATAGATCGCACATTCCTCAAATGGACTGCTCCAATCCGGGGAAATAATGATAGGCGCAGATACCAATTTTCTTTATAGTTCACCGCGAATGCCTAAGACAAGATTCATCAAACAAAAATTTACAATCTTTCTCAAACAGTTTGCACAAGGGTGTGCAATCTTTGGAAAAAGTCTTTGATGATATCTTCGGTTGAAAAACCTGCGATGCCCAAGAAAAGAAAGCTTCCACACCTTTCACAGAGATTGGTGGGGCAGTCTCTCTATTACCTCGACTTTAGCTCGATAACCTCTAGCCCTTTCTGAAAATGCGAATATGACCCAAAAACAATACCCTCTTTTACAGGAAATGACACTTTTCCCATATTAGTACTAAATTGCAGTCTTCACATATCTAAGACCTCAGATAAATTTTTTCAAACACCGCTCGAATGAATTCACCGACCCACAGAAAAAAAATCTCCATAAAAACTTCTATTAGGATCTCCACCATGTCAGAAAATATTGACATCATACATATATGAAAGTTGCGGGTGCAGTGCAACAACCCAAACGGCATTCTTCTGAACGCCACAGGTTCCCATATATGGACAAGGGGAAGGTGGTTTCTCTTGATCTTCTGGTTGCCAATAGAAAATATGATTATACCCCGAAAAGCCATCAAGAAAACATTACCACCCTTTTCCAGGCAAGTCTATCCAACATCTGATCCATGAAGGGCATAGGAAAATGTCTTTCTCAGTTCAATGAGTTCAGTTTACGGTAATCCATACACACCCTCCATCCATAACCGGTCTATTGGAACAAATTCTTTCTTTTCATTGGGGGACCAAAGCCATCCCCCTTTCTTAAGGACACCACTGA
This sequence comes from Solanum habrochaites, assembly GCA_027704765.1. NCBI lineage: Eukaryota > Viridiplantae > Streptophyta > Magnoliopsida > Solanales > Solanaceae > Solanum > Solanum habrochaites. The sequence continues at coordinate 45,038 of JAKWJA010000529.1, read as the reverse complement.
ACCGGGCATTACCCAACTCCTATTGGCGATTGGATAGTAGATTACCCAGGCATCCAACCAAAAAAAACTTGATGATTTCTTCTTCACAACCTCTGCAAGAGGCTTCAAGCGTCTCTGGTGCTCAAACTCGCTGTGATCAAGGCATGAGTTGGATTTTATGAGATCAAATACCAGGGAGGGATCCCAATTAATGTCACAATGGTCACCAAGAGCTCTTTGGAAACCTTTTGTATACCTCAGCCAAAACTCTGAACCTTTGTTCATCCAGGTCTTCCTGATGCAATGATACCGACAAAGTGCACCGTCCTAAGAATTCATACTAGATGAGTGGGAGAGCTTTTAATTTCAACTTTTGGAGGGCCTCCTATATCGATGGTTTAGCGGGTGGGGACTCGCGATTTTTCATATCAAGCTCAAATTCTTCGGGTTTAAACCGAAACATCACCTCGTCAAGAGCCGCGGGACTCTAATGACTCCTACTCTTCAATGCAATCACTATCAAAGTTCGTATTATTGCCGCTATGCTTTACAACCTAGACGTTCTTCTATTTGTGTCTCAGATTTGTCTCGCCAATGTTGTAGGATATAGCAGATGCCGAGTGGAGAGCTTAGCCACTCTGCCTCATGGGACTTACAAAATTAAGGTCATTTCCTCATTGTTCAATCAAAATTTCATCTTCTGCCCTTTTTCCATGTCTACTAAGGCTCTTCAGTAGGCAAGTAATGGCCTCCCAAGAAAATGGGCACTTCAAAAATCGACCTCGCAATCAAGGAATAACAAAAATCTGCGGAAATATGATGACTCCACTTTACTAGCACATCGTGGATATCCCTATAGGTCGTTTATGTTCGATCAGCCACAAGGTAGCCGCAATCGCAGGTGGGCCTTTGGGTCACCCAACACAACTTCTTGTAAATCGAGAGGGGGGGGGGGGCCATGAGATTTATGCTTGCCCCAATCAACATAATGCTTTCGCGACAAAAAAATGTAAATTAGCCCGATGGTACAACGGAATAGTGAACGCACCCGAATCTTATTTCTTTTGGACCAGAGATCTTGGAGGAAATAAAACACTACAATCGCATTCTATTTCATTCATCGTTCAAAAGTGACCGATCTTTTCTTTGGACCAGATCTTTCATTAAATTGCGACGTAACCGAGCAAGAATTTGTTTTCTTAAAAGCTTTCACCAAAGGGACATTGATAGAAAGTGGCTTCAACATTGTTATAAAACGCCGATATTTGCCCGACTCGGTCTTTTTCAATAATCTTTGAGGGAAAATGGGGGGTGGTTGCCTAGGCATAGGGAGGTTACCTTTTTAGGCACCTTTTCAGCATCTTTTGCAATTAGTTATCCTCTAATTCAACATCAACTTCTACCACTTTATCAGATTCCTGTGTCACCTTATTCCATCAGATGGGCATAGGTGGGTCAATGGTTTGCTTTACCACCGGGTAGAAGCAGTAATTGCCTACAATTGTCCATCATTTTTCGAGGATTTTGGACAAGTGTTGCTAGGAGAGTGCAGGTGGTGTGTTCACAGTTTTGCAGATAATTGGGCCAATTGTAACTCAAGTTGCTTAATTGAATATGCATGGGTTATCAATTTGCCCAATAGACCCGCTAAATCAATTCTCAACTTTTATTGTGGCTCATTCATAGCATCGGACCTCCTCATCATTTTATGCAGAATCTCCTTAACTCGCGAACATTCTACCTCCACCATCCCAGGGTACTCCCGATTTGATGGGGAGACATAGGGTCCATTCCTGGTCGTTTCTATTACCATAGTTCCCCTGTTGAAGTTGTTGTTCGCGATTTGTAGTTTCCTCTCGGACATTAATGACCCTCACGATTGTAGTTACCATAGTTCCGACCTTGGTTCCTTGACCTTGGCGCCCCCCAATTATCCTGATTTGCGCCTTGGGCACTGGTCGGAACCCCCCATCTGTCATTTACGGCATAGGAATCCCTCCTCATAAAACACTCATCGTTTTGGAGGTGGTGGTTTAAGCAAATAGTTGACTGCATTAACCTTTTTCTGCACACCCAGTGACATGTTTAGTTACCAACCCAAGCTCAGTTCTCATTTGCGCCATTTCTTCACGAATCTCATCTGGGCTGGTTGGTGAGTGGACTTTGCACTGCCAAAGGTTGTTTCTCCCTGTATTCAGATTTTCTAGTACTCCAAGCTTTGTTATTCCAGGGATTTTTTCTAATTTTTCAGCGATATCAGATAGGACATTCTCCATAAGATCCACAATTGCCTATATTGTCCATACCGCTTTGTTGTTATCATCTTGTCCCCTATAGATTATTCTTTCAGTGGACTCATCATCTAACGGTGGATTTGTGGGGGAACACTTCTCAAGAATGAGGTTGAATTTATCCCAAGGAAAAAAGCTACTAACTGACTCTCTGGTAAGTGCCACAAAGTTATTTATTCACTCTGTCTTGTGGTTTAGTTCTTGGAGACCGGATAGTAGCGTGCTAGAAAGACATCCCTCAGTGATTCCAAGAAACATGGAGTTGTCTGGGAGCTCATAGTGAACAAATAGCCGGGGCCTCTCCGTCAGTGAGAGAGCGAAACAACTCGGGCCCTATACATCTAGATCCAACTCAGGCCTACCCAAACAACTTTTAGACACTGACCTTACCTTAGTATCTGGGGGCCATGTGGATCCTCGAAGGTAGCCCTGAAACAAACTCTGGAGTGAGCCATTTGCATCAGACTACTAGTTCCAAAAAAGTGTGGCCGTGGGTAGAAGAGGCAAAACACAGTTGGCCCATCAGAATCTGCTATGTATCATAGCTCTGTAGTATGCTTGGGGCCGTGGAGCGGAATTCTGTTCCCTCTGTTGATGTTCACCCGGAAGATCGCGGTAACAATCTGACATTGAACATCAACCGGAGCGGGGATTGTTCTTGTGTGGATCTCATCATTGATTTCCCAAATTACGATTATGTTTCGCAGTGTACGCTTAACTCGTGATCGAGGGAAACAACAGTTCTCTTCTTCTCCGTTGTATTGGCATACAAGGAGCGATAGTTCTTAAAAAAATCAAAGACAATAAAACAAAGTAAAATCAAGAAAAAATATCAAGTAAACTATAGTTAAGAAGTTCAAGTGAATATAAAAGCTAAGTTCCCCGGCAGCGGCGCCAACAAAATTTGATACGCTCAAAAACGTACTTATCAAATTAAGAAAGAGTAAAAGCGGTCGCCGTCAAGTAAATAAACAAAACTAATGAGGTTGGGATCGTTCCCACGAGGAGGAAAATAGTTCTAGACTTACCTTCCATTGTTATTACTATTGTTCGGTTGAATAATTCCTTAGGAAAGTAAAAACATAAAAAGGGGGGGGGGGTTTGTATTTCCTAATGATTAAAAATAACTAAGGAAATGTAAAGAGACACTTAACAGTTTGAATGTTGGTTTTAATCAATTATCAAGGTTAACTACGGTTTACGTGTTCCCCACAGGTTCATTAACTTGATAAGTTCTAAATTATAAACAATTCTTTCCTAGTATCTTACATGCAAGTGATAAGTTAGTATGCTAATCCTTGGGTACGGCATCGAGAAAATCTCACTCCGCACCTTGGTTCCCGGCTACGTGTGTGCTTTACAACCCTTATCGTTACCTCATATTAAGCATCGTATTCGTATTTGACTAAGGTAATTACCTCGTACCCAATCCAATACTAGCCCTATTAGAGAGTACCACCTAATCTATGTTAATAATTTCTTTTTCATATTAATCTACATCCTTGGTCGGCAACGATAGAATTAGGGGAGTTCTAACGTTGATCATCCGTTATTTGTTTGTTTAAAAAGACTTCTAAGCGAAATAATTATTAATACATGCAAGGGACACTATTCTAGGAATGTTATTTAGCTAGGGTTTATTCTCATTTATTTGCTATGGTTCCCCACAACCCTAGTTATGGAGTTTAGTTACTCATAGCCATAAACACACTATTCAAAGATATCAAATAAGAATTCATGTTACTTACTCAATGAGAAAGAATAAAATCCAAAAAGGTTGCTTGATTAATCACCAAAAATTCACTTGCAATCAATGATAAACGAAAATCGAACACTAATAACAAAGAGTCTAATAAATATGTGTCTAACTATCTGGTGGTCAACCTCAAAAAATGAGGTTTTTCGAACTATTTATATAAAAATAAAAACAATTACACAAGAAGTCTAATTGCTGGAAATCTGCCAAAAACGCGGCGGGGTCGGACGGACATGTGACGGACCGTCGTGGTACTGAGGACGTTCATGACTCCCGTCGTCCATACTTGTGCACTTTCTTCTGCTGCTTCTTCGTCCCCTCGACGGTAAGTAGGATGGGACCGTCATAGTCACAGCGGGTTACGTCGATGGTCTTCGTTAAAAAATACTTCAACTCTCGGAATCTGGGTACTGGGATCACTTCTCTGAACTCCACGAGAACCTGCAGAACGGACCGTCATATTAAAGGACGGACCGTCGCAAGCTCCATAATCCCACACTTGGTCAGACTTCCCCATCTTCCTTCAGCAGCTTCTCTACACTGCCACCCACGGGACGTCACAAGCACGACGGACCGTCATCAGCTCCGTAGGGTATTTTCTTGCATTTCTTCTCTCAAGATCTCGCAGTTGGCTTTGGACAGGATTTCCTGCAAAAACAAAGAGAAATTTGTATAAAAATTAGCACAAAAAGGCTTTTGGACGCACTAAACTTAAGGAAAAAGTATTAATTATACCGTGAAACCACGGTATATCAACAACTATAAAAGGAAAAGTAGACAAGTAAATAGAGACAAAGGAAGTAGGCCTTTTCGATAATCTTCCTTATTAATTTAATTAATTTTAATTTTTGATAAGTTATTAGTGTACATTGATTTTTTAGATTTTGAATGGTGAACTAACAATACAAATATTTTTGATAACCACACTAAAAATAATAAATAATCAAGAAAACCAATATTCATATAAAAAAATTTAATTGCAGTAAATCTTATAGTGAATGTTTGTAAGAACAACTAAAAAGGAATAAAAACATAATAGAAAAAAAAAACTTTTAAAAATAAGGAAAAAAAGTAAAGATATATGAAGAATCCTATGAGACTACTTATGCATTTAAATATTAAAAGACATAGACTATCCATTGGACAACATAGACATACCAATCTCTGCTAATTAAAACAGACAGATATTTGGTCCAACATCCTTAAAAGTTATTTTTTTGGTTTGGATCTTGAACATCAATGTTGTTGAGATGTGAATCATAAAAAAAAGACATAATACTATTATTATCCCAGTCGATTGATTATGTCGAAGCTGATCTTTGTGGAAATCCAAAAGAATTGTTCTGATAGTTTGTAGAGTTGTTCATCGAAGAGTCTTGTGGTAGTAACGAAGCAGCGGTTGAAGACTCTAATATTGATGAATTCGTTGAAAAAGTCATTATTGAAGGTATTGGAGGAGCCGTTATAGGGGTCCTTCTAAGATCCATTTATTGATGTGTAGAAGAATGCATCTGCGGAACCAACAGAGGAAATAGTTCTGCTGAAAATAACGAATAAGGAGAAGTCCATGAGGGGTCCACAAAAGGAACCATTTGAGGAGGATTCACTGGATGAAATAATTATTGGATCATTTCAGCAGAAGGAGATGAAGGAATTATTAGTGGAGCCCCTTTATCCTCTATTATTTGAGCCAATTCAGGGACCATTAAAGGAGATCTTGGACCCCTCCTTGGGTCGGTTCCACTAGAAAACTGTCGAGGAGAGCCAAAAGAACAATCGTACTGGAGAATACTAGAAATAGTTGAAGAGGCTACAAAGGAGACCCTCTTCATCCAGCTTTAATTTTCAGTTGCGAAAACCAGTTCCAAGTCTTTTCATGGCCATACATTAGATCATGCAGATCATTACCATTTAGGTCCTTGGAAATCTTTTTTCTTCTTGCACTTCATGCATCAATTTGTTCTTTATCTTTGAGCTCGTTTCCCTCCTCTCGGTAAAATTTGTATCTTGGTACTTATTCTCTCTATATATTTTCTTCCCCCCCTTTTTCTGTCTTCCTCTTGTGTTGAAGACAGTCTTCTGCTACTGCACCTTGCCCGCTGCCTTTCCCCTTATTTCTTTCCCGTGCACCCAGCCATCCCGCCCACAGTACCATCCTTTTTCTTCCCCACCCTGCCAGTCCCCAGTTGGTCCTCCCTCTCTCTTACCCGCTAGTCCTTCCCCCCCATCCCCCCCAGCCTCCTCGTGCACTGCTCTTTTTACAGGTACTGTTGTCTTTCCTTCCTCTGTGCGCCTACTCCCTCCTGAGAGTGAGATTCCGGTCATCATTTTCCTCTTCCAACTTTCTTCTTGGCTTTTCTCCCCTCATTCGCAGAAGCGCGCTGAAGCAATAAGCATTGTGTTTTGTCCCCCCTCTCGCCCCCTATCGTGTTAGGTCTACGCCCTCACTTTTTCGTAGAGCAGAACTTTTTGCTTGAGTTTAGGAACATCGCTCCCCCCACGACGGCACATTTGTCAAAGCTCACCCCCACCTGCAACACGACCCTTTCAGGCTCTATGTATCTTTGCATCATTGGCCTCCACGACCTTACTGTTGTTTGTAATAATATTTTTGCTCTCCTAAAATAAATAAGATGTATATACAAGTTTGAGTTATGGTTTTTTTGTGGGGGAAAATATATGTTAGATTTAATATCTGGTCTTATCTTGACCAAGCTTTATGCGTCAAACTTTTACATGAGAATAATTTAGTGTGGCTTAAATTTTCAGTAAGTAGAATCCACCAAATATGGTCATAGAGTAATGAAAATGCATTTGCTTACTCATTTATGTTATAAGTTTTTAAAAATATGTATTTTAATTTTGATATTTGTACAAAGTAATTATTAAAACAATCATACATTTAAAGGATTGAGAACTTGCAATACAGGATCATAATATTTAACGTGGCAAAAAATGGACCAAGTTAATTGTTATATCAAAAAGAAATTCAAACATTTAATAAATTTTAAATTGTGATTTGTGTAAGATTAGAGTTATTGTAACTATTCAATAACACATTATAATTTTCTCTATTTAGCAAAAATGCATATATTTAATAGAAATATAACATTGCTTTTCAATATATTAAAATTTAATTTTTTCTTAAATTTGGTTTTCTTTTCGGTACGATACTCATCGAGAAGTCACTCAACTTCTTATTAAAAAAATCTAAATTATGTTGAGGCAAATCATACTAACAATACAAATATTTTTAATAACCACAATATCAATAATAAAAGTAATCAAGACAAACCAATATTCATATAAAAATTAATTGCATACATATTATAAGTGAATGTAATAACAAACTAAAAAGGAATAAAACATAATAGAAAAACACGTAAAAATAAGGACAAAAAGTAAATATATATGAAGAATCCTATGAGACTACTTATGCATTTAAATATTAAAAGACATAGACTATCAATTGGACAACATAGACATACCAATCTCTACTAATTAAAACAGACAGATATTTGGTCCAACATCCTTAAAAGTTATTTTTTTAGTTTGGATCTTGAACATCAATGTTGTTGAGATGTGAATCATCAAAAAAAGACATAATACTATTATTATCCCAGTCGATTGATTATGACGAAGCTGATCTTTGTGGAAATCCAACAGAATTGTTCTGATAGTTTGCAGAGTTGTTCATCGAAGAGTATTGTGGTTAGAACGAATAGCAGAGCGGTTTGAATACTTATATTGATGTGAATCGTTGAAAAGTCATTATTGAAGGTATTGGAGGAGCCGCGTATTAGGGGGTGCCTTCTAAGATCCATTTGTTGATGTGTAGAAAAATGCATTTGGGACAGGAACCAAACAGAGGAAAAGGAAATAGTTCTGCTGAAAATAAACGAATTAAGGGAAAGTCCATGAAGGGGTCCACAAAAAGGAACCCATTTGAGGGAGGAGTCACGGGATATGAAAATAATTATGGAGCATTTAGCAGAAGGAGATGAAGGGAATGATTAGTGGAGAGGCCCTTTATCCTATATTATTTGCGCCCCCATTCAAGGACAATTAAAGGGAATCTTGGACCCCTCGCGGTCGGTTCCACTAGAAACTATCGATGGAGAAGCCAAAGGAACAATCGATACTGGAGAATTACTAGAAATTAGTTGAGAGGCATACAAAGTAGAACCATCTTCATCAGCTTTAATTTTAAGTTTGCGAAACATTTCCAAGTTTCTTTTCATGGCATACATTAGATCATTAAGATCATTACCTTTTATGTCCTCGGAAATCTTTTTTCCTCTTGCCACTTCATGCATCATATTTGTCTTTTCTTTGAGATCGTTTTCTGCTGTAAACTGTATAATTGTCTTCTTCTATCTATAATTTTCTTAATAAAATATTTCGGTCGTCATCAGTGTTTTGCTGAGGGATGATTTTAAAAGTGCCTTAAACTTATTATATGTGTCTGTAGGCAGCTTGATAATGTTGGGGATAACCACAGGTTCGTGTGGTTTACTCACTATATATGACGCTAGCAACTTCACAAATCCAACACCAAGAATACTAAAGGTTCTTGAAGCCATTTTAAAGGCTACTTTTGTCTATTTTAATATGGGCTCTTCCTGGTTTTGAGTATCATTTTCAATCTTAACTTTTCTGCTTGGCTTTTCTAATTTGGAAGAAGAGAAGAAAAATTATGTTTGTTTGGATGTGTATCAAAAACTTTTGTTGTTTGTTTTCTTGCTTAGGATAGACTCCATTTTATACAGAAAATTCAGATTCTATGTATCTTTGAATATTTTGACTAAAAGAATTACTAGTTGTTTGTAATAATTATTTTTGACTAAAACTAAAAAGGACGGTATTTTACATTACAAAGTTGATGTTATGGTTTGAAAATATATGTAATTAAATCTGTCTTAACTGGACCACAAGCTTTATGCGTCAACTTTTACAAGTGGAATAATTGTGAACTCTATATTTTCAGTAAGTAGGAATCCACCAATATGGTATAGTAGTAATGAAATGCATTTGACTTACTCAGTATGATATAAGTTTTGTAAAAAATCTGTATTTTAATTATTGATATTTGTACAAAGTTAATATTAAAACCATCATACATTAAATGACTGAGAACTTTGCAATACAAATTTCAATAATATTTTAACGTGCAAAAAAATGACAAACTTTAATTGCTTAATATTCAAAAAGAAATTCAAACATTTAATAAATTCTAAATTGTGATTTGTGTAAGATTCGAGTTATTGTAACTATTCAACAACACATTATAATTTTCTCTATTTAGCAAAAATGCATATATTTAATAGAAATATAACATTGCTTTTCAATATATTAAAATTTAATTTTTTCTTAAATTTGGTTTTCTTTTCGGTACGATACTCATCGAGAAGTCACTCAACTTCTTATGAAAAAAATCTAAATTATTTTGAGGCAAATCATACTAACAATACAAATATTTTTAATAAACACAATATGAATAATAAATGTAATCAAGACAAACCAATATTCATATAAAAATTAATTGCATACATATTATAAGTGAATGTAATAACAAACTAAAAAGGAATAAAACATAATAGAAAAACACGTAAAAATAGGACACAAAAGTAAAGATATATGAAGAATTCGATGAGGAACTTTACTTAGGGCATTTTAAATATTAAAAAAAGACATAGACTTCAAATTGAGAAAACAAGTACGACATCCAATCTCTACTAATTAAACAGAGACAGATTATTTGGTCCAAATTCCTTTAAAAGTTCTTTTTTTGGTTTGAGATCTTGAACAATCAATGTTGTTGATGTGTGAATCATCAAAAAAAGACATTAATACTATTATTATCCCAGCAGATGATTATGACAGCGAAGCCTATCTTTGTGGCAATCCATAGATCATCAATTGTGGGATCGTTTGAGAGTGTGTTCATCGAAGAGTCATTGTGGTGTAACGACGCAGCGGTTGAAGTACCTCCGCACTATTGGTGAATTCGTTGAAAAAGGCATTATTGAATATTGGAGGAGCCGTTATAGGGGTGCTTCTAAGATCCATTTATTGATGTGTAGAAGAATGCATCTGCGGAACCAACAGAGGAAATAGTTCTGCTGAAAATAACGAATAAGGAGAAGTCCGTGAGGGGTCCACAAAAGGAACCATTTGAGGAGGATTCACTGGATGAAATAATTATTGGATCATTTCGGCAGAAGGAGATGAAGGAATTATTAGTGGAGCCCCTTTATCCTCTATTATTTGAGCCAATTCAGGGACCATTAAAGGAGATCTTGGACCCTCGCGGTCGGTTCCACTAGAAACTATCGATGGAGAAGCCAAAGGAACAATCGATACTGGAGAATCCATAGAAATAGTGAGAGGCCTAAAAAGCAGTAGAACCTCTTCTCAGCTTAATTTCAGTTCTTGCGAAAGCATTTGCCAAGTTTCTTTTCATGGCATACATTAGATCATTAAGATCATTACCATTTATGTCCTTGGAAATCTTTTTTCCTCTTGCCACTTCATGCATCATATTTGTCTTTTCTTTGAGATCGTTTTCTCTCTGTAACTTGTATAATTGGTCTTTCTTCTTATCTATAATTTTCTTAATAAACTCTTCTGTCGTCATCATGTGTTTTGACTGAGCAGATTATGAAAGTGTCTTAAACTTATTATAAGTGTCTAGTGCAGCTTGATAATTTGGATATACCACAGGTTCTGTGTGGTACTCACTATATCTGACGCTAGCAACTTCACAATCACAAAGAATACTAAGTTCTTGAGCCTTTTTAAAGGCTACTATTTGTCTCTTCTTATATGTGGCTCTCCTTTGAGTATCATTTTCAATCTTAACTTTTCTTCTTGGCATTTCTAATTGGGAAGAAGAGAAGAAAAATTATGTTTGTTTGGATGTGTATCAAAAACTTTTGTTGTTTGTTTTCTTGCTTAGGATAGACTCCATTTTATACAGAAAATTCAGATTCTATGTATCTTTGAATATTTTGACTAAAAGAATTACTAGTTGTTTGTAATAATTATTTTTGACTAAAACTAAATAAGGATGTATTACATACCAAGTTTGATGTTATGGTTTGAAAATATATGTAATTTATATATCTGGTCTTATCTTGACCAAGCTTTATGCGTCAAACTTTTACAGGAGAATAATTTAGTGTGACTTAAATTTTCAGTAAGTAGAATCCACCAAATATGGTCATAGAGTAATGAAAATGCATTTGCTTACTCATTTATGTTATAAGTTTTTAAAAATATGTATTTTAATTTTGATATTTGTACAAAGTTAATTATTAAAACAATCATACATTTAAATGACTGAGAACTTTGCAATACAGATTTCAATAATATTTTAACGTGCAAAAAAATGACCAAGTTAATTGTTATATCAAAAAGAAATTCAAACATTTAATAAATTTTAAATTGTGAATTGTGTAAGATTATAGAGTTATGGTAACTATTCCGAATAAACACATTATAATTTCTCTAGTTAGCAAAAAATGCATTTGTAGATATATAATAGCAATATAACATTGCGTTCATAATTAAGAATTTAATTTTTTTTCTAAGTTTGGTGTTCTTTTCGAGACGAGTATCATACGAGAAGGTCACTCAACTCTATTTAAAAAATCTAAATTATTTTGAGGCAAATTCATTACTAACAATACCAAATATTTTGTTTTAATAACCACAATATCAATAATAAAAAGTAATCAAGACAAACCAATATTCATATAAAAAATTAATGCATACATTATTATAAGTGAAGTAATTTGTTAATAACAAACTAAAAAAGGAAAAAAACATATAGAAGACACGTAAAAATAAGGACAAAAGTAAAATATATGAAGTCCTATGAGATACTATGCATTTAAATATTAAAGCCATTAGGACATCAATTGCACACATAGACATACCAATCTCTACTAATTAAATACAGGGACAGATATTGGTCCCAACATCCTTAAAAGTTATTTTTTTGGTTTGGATCTTGAAAAACATCATATGTTGTGGGAGATGTGAATATAAAAAAAAGACATTGTTACTATTATTATCCTGTCGATTGATTATGACGAAGCAGATCTTGTGGAAATCCAACAGGCATTGTATATTGAGTTTTGGTCCAGAGGTTGTTACCCACCCTCCCCCCCCCCCCCCCCCCCCCCTCCTTCGAAGAGGCTTGTGGTAGTAACGAAGTAGCAGCGGCTTGAAAGACTCCAAACATTGGTGAATTCGTTTGAAAAAAAGTCATTATTGAATGGTATTGGAGGAAGGCGTTTATAGGGGTTCCTTCTAAGATCATTTATTGATGTGTAGAAAGAATGAATCTGCGGAAACAAACAGAGGAAATAGTTCTGCTGAAAATAACGAATAAGGAGAAGTCCATGAGGGGTCCACAAAAGGAACCATTTGAGGAGGATTCACTAGATGAAATAATTATTGGATCATTTCAGCAGAAGGAGATGAAGAATTCTTAGTGGAGCCCCTTTATCCTCTATTATTTGAGCCAATTCAGGGACCATTAAAGGAGATCTTGGACCCTCGCGGTCGGTTCCACTAGAAACTATCGATGGAGAAGCCAAAGGAACAATCGATACTGGAGAATCACTAGAAATTAGTTGAGAGGCATACAAAGTAGAACCCTCTTCATCAGCTTTAATTTTCAGTTTGCGAAACATTTCCAAGGTTGTTTTTTCAGGAACATTGAGATCATTAAGATCATTTAACATTTAGGTCCTTGGAAAATTTTTGTCCTCTGCACTTCATGCAATCTATTTGTCTTTCTTTGAGATCGTTTTTTCGCTCTCTGTAAACTTGTATAATTGTCTTTCTCTTATCGCTAATTTTCTTAATAAAGTCTCTTTGCGTCATCAGTGTTCTTGACTGAGCGGATGATGAAAGTGCCTTAAATTATTATCAGGGCTAGTGCAGTTGTAATTTGGATATACAAGGTTCTGGTGGTCCTCACATATCTGACGCTATGCTACTTACAACACAAAACTACTACGTTCTGGCTCCCTTTTTAAAGCTACTTTTGTCGACTTCGTATATGTGGCTCTCCTTTGAGTATCATTTTCAATTTAAACTTTTTCGTGTTGGCATTGCCTATACAGGTGCGGTATATGGCATAGAGCAAGAAAAATTCGGTTGTCATGTGGTCCGTCCCGCCCCCAAGGGTGCTGTGCGTTCGATAAACCGGCGTTGTTGGTGTGTTGTGTTTGGCGTGCTTTGTAGTGTTGCCCGTAGTACTCCTTTATTTCTGATCAGTCACCTTGAAAACTCTCAGCGATGACCTCTGTATTTCTTTTCTTGAACCTCTATTTTCTGACTAAAAGTACACTTCACTCTTGTTTCGTTGGCCATAATCTACATTATTGTTGCCGGCATCACCAGCCAAACACCCAGATACACATACAGTGTATTGTTTCGCTTATTACCCTTTACTGACCCCCAACAGCCTTTGATGTTTTATGGTTTGAAACATATTGTTTATTTTATTTATATTGTCTTCTAATTGACCAAGAGTTATGCGTTCAAACTTTACAGCGAGAATAATTTAGTGTGACTTAAATCTAGTAAAGTTAGAATCCACCAAATATGGTCATAGAGTTAATGAAAATGCTTTTGCTTACTCATTTATGTTATAAGTTGTTTAAAAATGTATTTTAATTGTGATATTTTGTACAAAGTAAATATAAAACAATCATACATTTTAACTGATGAGAGAACTTTGACAATACCAATTTCAATAAATTATTTTAACCGTGCAAAAATAATTACAAAGTTAATTGTTATATCAAAAGAAATTCAAACATGTAAAAAATGTTAATTGTGAGTGGTGTAAGATAGAGTTAGTTATTACGTTAACTTTTAAATAACACATTATAATTTTCTCTATTTAGCAAAAATGCATATATTTAATAGAAATATAACATTGCTTTTCAATATATTAAAATTTAATTTTTTCTTAAATTTGGTTTTCCTTTCGGTACGATACTCATCGAGAAGTCACTCAAATTCTTATTAAAAAAATCTAAATTATTTTGAGGCAAATCATACTAACAATACAAATATTTTTAATAACCACAATATCAATAATAAAAGTAATCAAGACAAACCAATATTCATATAAAAATTAATTGCATGAGTGGTGACAATGTGACTCTCCTTTGAGTATCATTTTCAATATACACAAGCTTCACTTTTCTTCTTGGCATGGCTAATGAGGAGGAAGAGGAAAATTGTATATATTTGGATGGGTATCAAAAGACTTTGTTATTGTTCTTATTTGTTTCCCTGTCTAGCATACTCTCCATTTTATAAGGAAAATTTAGATTCTATAAATCTTTGAGTAGTTTAAAATGAAGAATTTCTAGTTTTCTATAGTAATTATTTTTATGTGAAACTAAACATTTTTTCTTTTCACTTTAATTTTTCATGTTCCGTTTTTCTAAAGTCAATTTTATTAATTTTTAAAGTGAAATTAGATTAAATTTATTCGATATGTTAAAATAAAAAATTTAAATATTCAAAAATTGTATGAAAAATAAGATAAATATCAAATTTTTACATATTCAATATGATGAAAAAATACATCATAAAATGTTAGTCAATGTATTATCATTTGACTAAAAAAACTATGATAATTAAAAATGGGCGGTGATAGTAAGAGTGTATTACACTTGATGTTATGATCTTAAAATGTATGTAGTTTATGGATATTTTGTTATCTTAGACAGTTTTATGAGTTAATTTTTTTTAATCAGAGAATAATTTTGTGTGGCTTATATTTAAATAAGTAGGATTCGTCAAATTTGGGCGACCATCAAAAATAAATATCCTTTCCAAAGGATAGATGATCTTTTCGACCATCTTCAGGGTCCTTCCTACTTCTCGAGAATCGATCACAAATCAGAGTACCATCAGTTGAAAGTTAGGGAATGTGATCTTCCAAAGAAAGCTTTTAGAACAAGATATGGGCATTACGAGTTTTAGTTATGTCCTTTGATTTGACCAATGCGCCTGCAGCATTGATGGATCTTATGAACAGAGTCTTCAAACCTTATTTAGATGTGCTTGTCATCGTATTCATTGATGACATACTTGTTTACTCAAGGAACGAAGAATATCATGCTAGTCACCTCACAATAGTCATGCAGACTTCGAAAGAAAAGGAGTTATATGCCAAGTTTTCCAAGTGTGAGTTTTGGTTCAAGTTTGTGGCATTCTTGGGCCACAATGTTTCAAGTGATGGAATTAGAGTTGATACCCAAAAGATAGAAGTAGTTCAGAGTTGGCCTAGACCCATATCTCCAACTGATATAAGGAGTTCTTTTGGTTGGCTGCTAATTATAGGAGATTCCGTTGAAAAATTTTTCATAATCTAAATTCTCAATGTGAACCACTTAACACTTAGAAACAATCAAGTTCAACGTCCCTGAAACTTGTGAGAAAAGCGTTCGGAAGTTGAAAAAAAGAATTCACTACCGCTTTCCGATTTTGACCTTACCAGAGGGTTTACTCAGGTTTTGGTCCGTTTACTGTTATGCAATCGAGATTTGTTGGGTTGTGTGTTCTACAAAATGCAAGGTTTAACTTATACTCCAGACAGTGGAACAGACTCATGAGAAAATTATTCAACTCTGACTTTAGAAATTGGCTGCAATAACTTTTTGCTTTGAAGATTGGCGTCACTACTTGTATGGTTTTCCTGTTGACATATTCACTGATCACAAAAGCCTCCAATACAAATTTTTATTTTAGGAGTGAACAAATAATTTTAGACAATTAAATTAAATATAAATATCATATTTCTTAATTTAATAAAGCTATAAAAGTTATTAATTTTGTAATATAACCTTATTTTTTTCAATAGATGGATATTAAATACTCCCTATGCCCCTAATTAATTGTCCACTTTTGAATTGAAACATCTATTTGAAAAATCATTATTGACATATATGGTGACTCCACCATTTTATCATATTAGTTATGAAGTGGATGAATTAAATATTTAATATTTTTAAAAAGTTCTACCTTTTTTCAAAGAAATTATTTGAGGGTATAATAAGAATTTTTTTATTCCTTTCTTGATTTGTCAAAATAGATAAGTAATTATGGACAACTATAAAAGAAAAAGTTAAAAAGTAAATAGGGACAAAGGGAATAGGTCTTTTTGATATTCTTCCTTATTACTACTTTACTAATTTTAATTTTTGATAGTTTAAGTGGTACTTTGATTTTTTAGATTTGAACGGTGGTAAACGATATCATTTTAGAAATCAACAACAATATACAAATATTTAAATAACCACAATAATCAATATGAAAAGTAATCAAGACAAATAAATATTCATAATAAAAATTAATTGCGTACATATTTAAGTGAAAATGTTAATAACAAACTAACAAGGAATAAAACATAATAGAAACACTTAAAAATAATGACAAAAAGTAAAGATATATAAGAATCAATGAACAAACAAAAGACTTAATTATTTAAATAATTAAAAACATAGACTATTCATTTGAAAAAAAAAAAAAAAAAAAAAAAAAACAACATAGACATACCAATCTCTACTAATTAAAACAGACATATTTTTGGTCAAACATCCTTAGAAGTTATTTTTTTGGTTTGGATCTCGAACATCAATTTTGTTGAGATATGAATCATCAAAAAAAGACATAATACTATTATTATCACAGTCGATTGATTCTGACGAAGCTGACCTTTGTGGAAATCCAACAGAATTGTTCTGATAGTTTGAAGAGTTGTTCATTGAAAAGTCTTGTGGTAGTAACGAAGCAGCAGTTGAAGACTCCAATATTGGTGAATTCGTTGAAAAGGTCGTTATTGAAGGTATTGGAGGAGGCATTATAGAGGTCCTTCTAAGATCCATTTGTTAATGTGTAGAAGAATGCATCTGCGGAACCAACGGAGGAAATAATTCTGCTGAAAATAACGAATAAGGAGAGATCCATCAGGGGGTCCACAAAAGGAACCACTTGAGGAGGATTCACTGGATGAAATAATTGTTGGATCATTTCAGTTGAAGGAGATGAAGGAATTATTAGTGGAGCCTCTTTATTCTCTATTATTTGAGCCACTTCAAGGACCATTAGAGGAGATCTTGGACCCTCGCGGTCGGTTCCACTAGAAACTATCGATGTAGAAGCAAAAGGAACAGTCGATACTGGAGAATCACTAGACGTTGGTTGAGAGGCATACAAGTAGAACCCCTATCAGCTTAATTTCAGTTTGCGAACTTCCAATTTCTTTTCCTATGCATACATTAGATCATTAAACAATTACCATTATGTCCTTGGAAATCTTTTTTCCTCTTGCCACTTCATGCATCATATTTGTCTTTTCTTTGAGATCGTTTTCTCTCTGTAACTTGTATAATTGGTCTTTCTTCTTATCTATAATTTTCTTAATAAACTCTTCTGTCGTCATCATGTGTTTTGACTGAGCGGATGATGAAAGTGCCTTAAACTTATTATAAGTGTCTAGTGCAGCTTGATAATTTGGATATACCACAGGTTCTGTGTGGTACTCACTATATCTGACGCTAGCTACTTCACAATCACAAAGAATACTAAGTTCTTGAGCCTTTTTAAAGGCTACTTTTTGTCTCTTCTTATATGTGGCTCTCCTTTGAGTATCATTTTCAATCTGAACTTTTCTTCTTGGCATTGCTAATGGGGAAGAAGAGAAGAAAAATTATGTTTGTATTGGATGTGTATCAAAAACATTTGTTGTTTGTTTTCTTGCTTAGGATAGACTCGATTTTATACAGAAAATTTAGATTCTATGTATCTTTGAATATTTTGACTAAAAGAATAACTAGTTGTTTGTAATAATTATTTTTGACTAAAACTAAATATGGATGTATTACATACAAAGTTTGATGTTTAGGTGTTGAAAATCTTAATAAAATTTATATTCTGATCTTATCTTGACAAGCTTTATGCGTCAAACTTTTTACAGGAAAAAAAAAGAAACAAAAAATAAAAATTTAGTGTGTCCTTAAATTTTCAGTAAGTAGAATCCACCAAATATGGTCATAGAGTAATGAAAATGCTTTTGCTTACTCATTTATGTTATAAGTTTTTAAAAATATGTATTTTAATTTTGATATTTGTACAAAGTTAAATATTAAAACAATCATACAATTAAATGACTGAGAACTTTGCAATACCAATTTCAATAATATTTTAACGTGCAAAAAAATGACAAATTTAATTGTTATATCAAAAAGAAATTCAAACATTTAATAAATTTTAAATTGTGATTTATGTAAGATTAGAGTTATTGTAACTATTCTATAACACATTATAATTTTCTCTATTTAGCAAAAATGCATATTTAATAGAAATATAACATTGTTTTTCAATATATTAAAATTTTAATTTTTCTTAAATTTGGTTTTCTTTTCGATACGATACTCATCGAGAAGTCACTCAAATTCTTATTAAAAAAATCTAAATTATTTTGAGGCAAATCAATATAAATTGATTGCACAAAAAACTAATCAATATGATATGTTTACTCCTAGTGGAAATGATTTTTTTATTCAGTTAAGGAATGTACTCAAAACAAGAATTGTTAGTTGCATATTGACTTAAAAAATCTTTTTCAAATAAATATAGATATTTTACTGTGATGAGACTTATTCATTAAGGTAAGTAAGTTAAACTATAACAATCTAGAGATTCATATTTAAGTTTCATCTGATTTTTTTATCTAATGCATATCTGTAAAAGTAAAAAAAAAAAAGATATAATAAATTGATTTAGTTTTTATTATAGTTTTGGCATATTAAATTTAACGGAAAATGGACAAGTACCCTCGTCCCCCAAACTTATGCCTGAAATTCCATAGAAAGACTTATATTATACTAAGGTCCTATTATCCCCCCCCCCCCGAACTTATTTTATAAAAAGATTCTACCCCTTTTCATCCTACGGGGCACTAGCTTGAAAAAAAATATCACCACGTGCTAGGCTTACAAGATAGTGTCACGTAGGTTGAAAAGTGTAGAACATTATTTTAAATCATTTCAGGGGTTATGATCTTAGTATATGAAAGAGGATCGATTATTTTTTACCGAACACCACTTCTAGGCAGTCTTGTTTTTTTTTTTTTTTTTTTTTTGTTGTTTTTTTTTTTTTTTTTGTTTTTTTTTTTTTTGGGTGTTTATTTTGGTTTTGGTTGTTTAGTGTTTTGTGGGGTGTTTTATTTTTTGTTGTTGTGGTGTTTGTTGTTTGCTGTGTGTGGTTTGTTTTTGTTTTTGTGTTTTTTTTTTTTGGTGTTGGTTTTTTTGTGGTTTTGTTGGTTTTTTATTGTTTTTTTTTTTTTGAAGACCCCCACCCCGGCAGGCCACAACCACCCCCCCCCCCCCCCCCCCCCCCCCCCCCCCCCCCCCCCCCCCCCCCGCCCCCCCCCACCCCCCCCCCCCCCCCCCCACCCCCCCCCCCCCCACCCCCCCCCCCCCCCCCCCCCCCCCCCCCCCCCCCCCCCCCCCCCCCCCCCCCCCACCCCACAAACACACACCCCCACCCCCCCCCCCCCTTTTTTTTCTTTTGTTATTTTTTTTTTCGGTTTATTTGTTGTTTGTTTTTTTTTATGTTTAGGTGTGGTTTGGCAGGCGTAAAGTTGTTTTTGTTTGTTTTGTTGTTTTTGTTGGGGTGTTTTTTTGTTTTTGTTGAGTTCGGGGTTGTTTTTTTTTGTGCGTAGGTTTGTCGTTTCCCCCCCCCCCCCCCCCCACCACCCCCACCCCCCCCCCCCCCCCCCCCCCCCCCCCCACCCCACCCCCCCCCCCCCCCCCCACCCCCCCCTCCCCCCCCCCCCGCCCCCTCCCCCCCACCTCCCCCCCCACACCCCCCCCCCTCCCCTCCCCCCCCCCTCCCCCCGCCCCCACCCCCTCCCCCCCGCCCCCCCACCCCACCCCCTCCCCCCCTCCCCCAACCTCTCACCCCCCCCCCCCCCACCCCCCCCCCCCACCCCGCTACCCGCCCCCACCCGCCCCCCCCACCCCCCCACCGCCCCCCCCCCCCCCCCCCCCCCTCCCCCGCCCCCCACCCCCCCCCCCCCCACCCCAGCCCCCCCATAACCCCCACCCCCACTTCCCCCCCCCGCCCCCCCCCCCCCACCCCGCCCCCCCCCCCCCCCCCCCCCCCCCCCTCCCCCCCCCCCCCCCACCCCCCACCCCCCCCCCCCCCCCCCCTCCACCCACCCCCCCCCACCCCCATCCCCCCCCCCCTCCCCCCCCCTCACCCCGACCCCTCCCCCCCCCCCCCACACCCACCCCACCCCCCCCCCCCCCCCCCACCCCCCCCCACAAAGCCCCCAATCCCCCCCCGACCCCCTCTCCCCACCCCCCCCCACCCCCCGCCCGCCCCCCCCCCCCCCGCACCCCCCCCCCCCCCCCCCCCCCCCCCACCTCGCCCCCCCCCCCCCCCCCACCCCCCCCCCCCCCCCCCCCCCCCCCCCCCCCCCCCCGCCCCCCCCCCCCCCCCACGACCCCCCACCCCCTCCCCCCCCCCCACCCCCCCCCCCCCCTCCAGCCCACCCCCCCCCCCCCCCCACCCCCCCCCCCCCACACCCCGCGCCCCCCCCCCCCCCCTCCGCCCCGACCCCCCGCCCCCCCCCCCGACCCCTCCCCCACCCCACCCCCCCGCCCCCCCCCCCGCCCCCCCGCACCCCCCCCCACCCCACCCCCCCACCCCGCCCCCCCCCCCCCCCCCCCCCCCCCCCCCCACCCCCGCCCCCCCCCAACCCGCCGCCCCCCCCCCCCCCCACGCACCCCCCCCCCCCCCCCCACCCCCACCCCCCCCCCCCACCCCCCCCCCTCTCAGCCCCCCCCCCCCGCCCCCGCCCCCCCCACGCGCTCCCCCCCCCCCCCCCCCCCACCACCCCCCCCGCCCTCCCACCTCCACCCCCCCCCACCCTCCCACTCCCCCCCCCCCACCCTCCCTCCCCCCCACCCCTCCCCCCCGCCCCCCCCCCCCCCCCCCCCCCCCCCCGCCCCACACCCCCACCCCCCCACCCCCCCTCTCCACCAACCCACCCCCCCCCCCCCCCCCACCCCCCCCCCACCCCCCCTCCCACCCCCCCCCCCTCCCACCCCCCACCGCCCCCCCCCCCCCGCCCCCCCCCCCCCCCACACCACCTCCCCCCCGCCCACCCCCCCCCCTCCCCCCCCCCCCCCTCACTCCGCCCCCACCCCCCCCACCGCCCCCCTCCCCCCCCCCCCCCCCCCCCCCCCCCCCACACACCTGCCCCCCCCCCCCCCTCCCCCCCCCTCCCCCCCCCCATCCCCCCCCCCCCCCCCCCCCCCCCCGCCCCAACCCCCCCCACCCCCCCCCGCACCCCCCCCCCCCACACACCCCTCCGCCCCACTACCCCCCCCCCCACCCCCCCACCCCCCCCCCCCCCCCCCCTCGCGCCCCCTCCCCGCCCCCCCCCCCCCCTCCCCCCCCCCCCCGGCACCCCCACCCCCCCCCCCTCCCCCCGCCCACGCCACCCACCCCACCCCCCCCCCCCCCCCGCCCCCCCACCCCCCCCCCCCGGACACCCCCCGCCCCCCCTTCCCCGCGCCCCCCCCCCCCCCCCACCCCCACCCCACCCCCCCCCCCCCCCCCCCCCCCCCCCCGCCCTCCCCCCCCGCCCCCCACCCCGCCTCCCTCCCCACCCCCCCCCCCCCCCCCCCCCCCCACCCCCCCCCCCACCCCCCCTCCCGCCACAGCCACCCTCCGCCCACCCCAGCGCCCCCCACCCCCCACCCCCCCCCCCCCCCCCGCCCCCACCCCCCCCCCCCCCCCCCCCCCCCCCCACCCCTTCACCCCCCACCACCCCCCCCTCCCACCCCCCCCCCCCCCCCCCGCCATTCCCCGACCCCCCACCCCCCCCCACCCACCCACCCCACCCCCACCCCCCCACCCCCACCCCCCCAACCCCCCCCCCCCCCCCCCCCCCCCCCCCCCCCCCCCCCACCCCTCTTTTTGTATTTTTTTGTTTTTTTTTTTAACCTTCATCTACTTTTACACTCCACCATTTGGACAATATAGAAATACTTAAGTCAGCAAACAATGACTTACAGGAACTTATATCCCCACCTTTATTACCTATGCTAATTAATACAAAGGAATGCTTCACGAATTGTCTAAGTCTAAAACACTCTGTCCAAGCCTTAGACGAATTTCCACCGCTTAATAAAAATTCTGCATATGGCAATTACAAATGACACATGTCCAACACTTGTCCATCACAGGGTTCAAACTATGTCTCAACAACTATAGTTCTAACAGATAGAATTAATTTCAAATTACATTCTTATCTATATGAAAAGTACTAATATTTCTAACGACTTCGACATATTTCGGGCTAACATTCCAACACTTGAAATATTTCCGCCAGCTTCAAACACTTAGAATATTTTGCTGTCCTCCAACACTTAGTTTTAATATCAGCAATTCGAGTGAACTGTTTTGTTCTTGCCATGTCAAGTCTTCACAGCTTGCCTTGTCAAGCCAACACGCTGCCGGTGTTGCCAATGACCTTAGCCCGCACGTAAGCCTTCATGTTCAAGCTGCCTGCCACAACCGCACTTTGAACTTGTGTTGCACTAGTTTTGGGGCCATCATCCATGTCAGAACCAATGCCCAAGCCTTGACATGTATGCATGTATTAGATCAAAGTAAGTTTTGCAGGTCTAACATACCATCCGCTCACTTGAACTCGATGTCCTCATCGAACTGTTTTAATATATCTCCTCTTATTGGAGCTCAAACTGCCATAATTCCTTTTGCCTTCTCCCAAAACTGCATCGTCTGCACTCTTTGCCTTTCCAATGAACCAATACATTAGTGTCTTAGTATTCTTCTTATTGTGCCCAAAACCCTGTGTCAAGGATTCTTCTCTCAATTTCACATCACAACTGTGTAGGGGTACTGTGGAGGCAGCCCTCTTTGACCTATTTCTTCTGGATCACAATCTGCATCTGGGCAAATAAGGTTTCAAAGAAACTAATATGGAAAGTGGTGATAATTTTTCACCTTTCTTGCAAATTTTAACAAACTATAATCCACTTCGACCACCCAGGTCGTTTTCACTTTCATCATCATTCACCACTTCGAATGGAACATCATACTAGGAAGCAAACCGCCGATGTATGGTCTTACTTCACAATCTGTTTCAGATTTGTGTGTAGTTTCAGTACACCCTGTCACGCACATTGAAACTCAATTGAGCGACGAATTGTTTGATCAGCATACTCTTCATGTGCCGCTGATCCTTGCGCAAGCTATCCTGTGACTCGGATAAAAACTTTCAGTGTGTCCCTTTGCAACCCTGTAAGCTTCCTGGACACTTTCCCTGATTTTTAGATTTGGCAACATCTAGTGGCGTCATAGGCCTATCTGCCTAACCTGATTTCAAAAGGGCCTCATTTTCTGGTTTATGACACTGTGCAGATTATAGCAGAACTGTACAGTGTCTAGCCAATGTTATCCAATTCAATTCCGTTGAACTTGTTTGTCACATAGTGGCCTCAAGTAATTCTTTCCAACAAGTGATTAAGTCTTTCTCCGTTGTCCATCTGTTTGTGGATGATTTCAGTAGAAATTTTTAATTTCAGTTCGCATCATATTGAAACCAGTTGTCCAAAATCAACTAGTGAACCTTGTATCTCATATCACTCACATGCAGCAGGAACACCAAAATAACTTAACCACATATTTGTAGATCAAATCCGCAGCAACTCAGATGACCCTAGTTCAGGTGCACAATAAAAATAGATATTTTGAAAACCTGTCAACTCACCACACAATGATAGAATGCTTTGCAATCTCTTTAGGTAATCCAGAAATGAAATCCATGCTTCTGATAGCCATGGCCTTCAGGAACATGTCAAAGGTTGCAGCAACCTGCTTCCTCTTCTTACGTTCAGTCTTGTCAACTTTTACACACATGACAATTCTTGAAACGTATGCCTCTATATCGTCTTCCATCTTCGTCCAAAAATAAACACGAGACAGTAAGGCTAACTCTTTTCAACACCACCGGATGGTTTCTTTGCCAAGTAGAATCAATGGCCGCTTTCATTAAGTCTTTGCGCAAACCCGGCCCTGATTGGTACAAACGTTCTCCCCCCTTTAAAATAGAGCATATCGTCCTCGATGCAAATACCGTCTCTTGTGCCATCTCGCCCTTCATCATACCTCCCTTTTAACATATAATGAATCATTTGCCAGCACACAACCTGATTCTATCGATAGAAATCAGTTTCACGTTTATGGAAAATTGAATATACTACTGCAACAAACACTTCTTTTTCACTCAGCCATCAACAACCTGGTTGTGTTTTTCCTTTGTTTAGGTTCCCCACATGAAATCATATCTGTACGGAATTCTTGCCAACACGTGCTTGTTTTAGGACTCAACTTTTTTTGTGTTTTGAAAGAATGTATTTGCTGTACAATTATCAGTTCTTACTACAAATCGGTACCCTAGAAAGATAAACTCTCCAAACCTGCAAACAGTGGTACCAGCGCAACCATTTCTTTTTTATGTGTTGAGAGTATCTCCTGTCAGCATGATTTATTTCCTTCCTACTTTCAAAGGCCACACAGGAAATGACCTTCTTGCCTAATACAGCCGCCAATTGCCTTGTCTGACTCATGAGTGTGTACTTCAATGGTAAACAGTCAACATCAGGCAATTTGAGTAAAGGTTCAGATGCAATAGCATTCTTTCAAATTCTGAAATGCCTTCATCGACATCGTTCAACCAAACCAACTTGTATCTTCTTAACAATCTGTCAAGCAGCTGCCCTGAGCTAACCGGCAATGAATTTTCTGTAATAGTTTGTCAAGCCAAGAAACGACCGTCAAAATCCTTCACAAGACGAGGTTTCTGTACCATCAACAATGCTTGCCCGTTCTTAGGATCCATTCTAACTTGGTTTTACTAACAATATGCCCCCAGAAGAAATTTATCTCTTGTTTGGCAAATTCAAACTTTTCCATCTTGACCTAAAGTGTGGATTTTCTCAACTGAGACAGAATCCCACTAAGTGATTAACATGTTTCCTCCAATGATCGACAATAAATACAATATCATCTAGGTAGACAACCCAAAGTTTCATCAAGATAGTCAAACATAACATTATTCATTAATTGGCAAAACCGTTGCCCGGGGGCATTAGTCCCGCCCAAATGGCATTACAAGGAATTCGTATGAACCATTAGTCTAGTTCGCATGTGGTTTTGGGGTCATCACCCTCTGCTATCCTAACCTGCCAATAACCCGCCCTGAGATCAAGTTGTTGTGAACCAGCATGCCTTAACTCACTCACCTTCCACAAATCCACACACCAATTGAAACGTATACTTGTTCTTTATAGTTGCCTTGTTCAGCGCCCTGTAGTCCTACAAACATTCGATTGGTCCCAATCCTGTTTTTCGCTTTTTGAAATAAAACAGGCGCACCATATAGAGCCCTTAGATTGGCTGAATATCCAGCTCCAACACCTCGTTCAATTGTTTGCGTAACTCAACCAATTCCTTAGAAGCCTAGGATAAGGATTCCTGTGCATGAGCAACGTACCGAGGCAGCAACTCAATTTTAAATGATCAATATCCCCTCCTTTGTGTACTTTCTTTGGTAATTCCATCAGGCGGCATAGCATCAGCGATACTGTTTAAAAAAAGCAATTCAGTCAACACAATCAGGCCACTTTCCATTCTTCACATCAGGTTTCCTGCAACCAAGGCGCACGTATAGTGTCCATCACCAACCCTTTCTTCGGCCCTTTGTCGTTGACATAGCAAGACAATAACTTCCTTTTGTATTTCTTTCTTATTTTAACTTTATTAATATTTCCCATGGATGAACTCCTTTAAGAAATCCATCATGTGCTTCCATCATGACCATCACTCCATCTAAGTGAGGAAACGAACAAACTGGAATTTTCTTAGAAAAGTCAATCCCAAGTATGAAATCTCTCAATTCCCAAGCGGCACCACCACTCAATTTATGTTTTCCCACCGCAACCTTCCAGTCGACATAGACAACACCTAAGTCCATACCCCAATGGCCTGTGCCTTAGCATTGACTGTTTGACGTAAGAAGGGTTTTTAGACAACTGTTCATTCAGCCCCATTTGGTAGCAATTCTCATATCTACAAACGTATGAGTGGCCCCTGTATCAAACCATTTTCCCTCACACGTTGGTCTTTCACTTTCATTTTCCTATATTAATTAGGGAAGCATGAGGATTCCGAAGTACTAGGCCATTTCGCCCACATTATTAATCCTTGTAATATGATTGAAGGACAATCTCATGGTTTGCCATTTGCAGTAACGATTTCCTCATCTTTCCTCCCTTGATTCATTTTTCCAGCAAGCAAAGCATTTTAACCTTTTACCTTTTTCCGCCTTTCCCGGTTTGGAAAGAACTCTTGGCCAACAATGAGGACCACCACAGTCCAACAACCCTTATAATTACAATCTTTGTTCTTTGGTTGGTTTTTCCACCCTTATTTGTGCCTTTCCTTTGTCATTCGTACCGTCACTTTATGACTATAATACTTTATCCATTCCCCTTTCTTATCATTATTTTTCTTAGTTTTTTTAAAGTGAGGGAACATCTGTCAAAGGACGAGTCTCCATAAATTAACCCACAATCTTCTGCAGCGCATTGCATTGCACCAGCATACTTTAACATTCTGCCTCCTGAGTTCCGTGTTTGAGCCCAGCCTTGCTACTGAAATGAAAAGTTTGTGTAATTTAATCCTCATCAAACTATTTTGTAGTAACATCACAAGGTAAATTTTTTAAATGTTTCCCTCACGAACCCGTCTGCCTTTAGCCTTTTAATTTGTCTCTTTGCAAGGCCAAGATGTGTTTGCCTAGGAAGAAATTGATCACACATTGTTTTTATTACTATCCCATGTAATCAATTTCTAGGACGACCAACACTTACAATCATTGCATTTTGAGTCCTCCACCAAAGTTTAGCAATTCCCTTAACCCGTCAAGTACAATTGTGGAAATTGTTAAACTTGTCAGTGTCAGGCACCTTGGCAGCATGTAAAAATACTGTTCCATTCCCAAATGAAATTGTCCCAGTTCTTTTAGCACTTCTTGCACCCTGAAGCCTTAGGTTCTGGATTTTTTTAACCTTAGATGTTCAACTTAATTTGAACTTAACGTAGCCACAGCCTGACACCATACAACGAGTTCCTGCGCGAAGGTTTCTTATTTTCCTTTTGCAGTCCTCCCGTTGTTGCTTAGTTGTGGTCCGAAAATCTAAGATTTCAGTGATATGATTATCAACATTCTGTTGATATAATACACCAATATCCCCCCTGAACTTTCCTTCTCAGCGCAATCTCAAATCATGACTTGTGAAATAAATCCACAAATTGTAGAGTTCTCCCAAAATATCATCTGTATACCCAACAATGCTTCGATTTTTTCCATGCCAGTTTACCACAGTTTTCTGCGTTCTTCACACCATCGTTCAATTGTGCTCTGATAGCAATTGAAAGAGGTTCAATTTATTTTTTTTACCAAACACACTTCCTCAGGCTTTAAACCAATGTCTGTAACACTCGCCTACTTTACACCACGAATTTGACCAAGTATAGAAATACTTAAGCACACAAGTTCACAACATACTTTACAGGAACTTGTCCTAGTACCCTTTATGTAATCTGCTAATTAATACAATGAAGGGCTTCACGAATTAGTCCTAATGCTTAAAAACACTCTGTCCAAGCCTTAGACTATTTCCACCCTTAATAAAAAATTCTGCACATGCCTGTTTTACATCGACAGTTACAATGACCCAGTTCGACAACTCGTCATCACAAGTTTTCAAACTAATTTTTTCCAACAACTATATTTCTAATATATAGAATCAATTGAAAATTACATGTCTTCCTATACGAAATACTAATATGCTAACACTTAGAATTTTCAGGCTACATTCCAACACTTAGGATATTTCAGCCCGCGTTTTTTTCCACCCTTAGAATAGTTTAGCTGTCCTCCAACACTTAGTTTTCTTTCACAATTTCGCGTGAACTGTCTGATTTTTTTTTCCATTGTCCAAGTCTTCACAGCCTTGCCTTGTCAACCAACACGCTCCTTGCCATGACCTTAAGCCGTTCAAGCTGCCTTGCCAACACCCAAGGCACCTTGACTTGTGTTGGCAACATGTTTTTCTCCATCATCCATGTCCAAGAGACCAGGCCCAATGCCTTGACATGTCCTGCATGTAGTTGGATCAATAGTTTTTTTGCTGGTCTAACCGGTATAATATAAGTGTGGTCTCTAAATTTTGGGCATAGGTTGGAGGCTACTTGTGCTTCTACCCATAAATTTTAATGTTAAAAGGTCACAATTTTCAACTTACTTAGAGAATTTTTGTTTTTCGAAATAACTTTTAGTGTCAATCATTTAAGTTCGCTATCAAAATTGTTTTCACTTAGTTAATGCCGAAATCACAGAGAGAAACACTATACTATACTAAGTGTTTCCTATTACTACTCCCCCCCCCCCGACCTTACTTTAATAATAATTTTCTACCATTTTGACCTACGTGACAGTAGCTTGAAGAAAAAAGTCACTCCAGTGTTGACCCCAAAGATATGTGCCACGTAGATCTGAAAAGGGATAAACTATTAATAAAAAGTGTTCAAGGGGGTAATAGGACCTTGTAGTATAGTATCGTGGTGTCTCTAAGATTCGGGGCATAGGTGAGGGGGTACTTTGCATACCCTTAATTGCTAGATTTAAATGTAAGTTATCCCATATTAAATTGTTTCACATCACTCAATTTTTGCTTTTTTAAGATAACTAATTTTGGAAGCATGTCTTGGCACGTTTTGACCTCTATTACTTGTACTATTTCTATAGGATAGGACTAACTCATACCTCCGAAAAATTGTAATATATCAACTTAAAAATAATAAAATGGACATGTCATCATATGCATGACAAATGAAAAATGGTTAAAACTACGAAATATATTAATTAGAATAGAAAGAATAATCATAAATAAAAAATTACATAAGAATTATAAAATGATAAATAATAAAATTACAATGGACCTAAAATGTTTTTATTTCCATTTTATTAGGAAGAATTGGTGTACATAAACAAGTGGTGAGTGAATGAAAAAGGATGGAGGAACAAAGTTAAATTTAAAGCTGATTTTTGTATATGATTTGTTTGCTAACGAACTGGAATAAAAATATTGTGATAAAAACGTACCTTCTTCTACTTTTTTTTTGCTAAAAGATGAAGAATAAAAATGAATGAGGAAGAACATAAGAATTATTATAGAAATGTATAGGAAAACATAAAAGAAAAAGACATTTATTTCATAAGAAATAAAAGAGGAAATCAATTCAAATGAATATAAAAGGGTAAAAGGTAGAAGTACCCCCTAGGCTATGACCCAAATCTCAGAAACAAACATTAACTAAACTAAGGTCATATTACCCCCTTGAACTCATTTTATAAATAATTTTCTACGAATCATACTGATCAACTGTAGAACAAGTAATGAAACCTTAAATATCATCCAACTTCGACGAGACCTTTTGTATGGGCCGTAGGACTTCCTACTATCGATAGACCCAAACTGTAGATCTCAAATTTAACCCCAAAATGTCACTAAGTCTGGAACCTTTCTAAGCGTTCTTCCTACCCATAAAACATTTAACGGACCATCCTGGTCAATCTTCGCATGAGTTACTAGGACTTGTATTTTTCCAAAACTTGAACCACTTCCTACAGACGCACTCTACGATCTGTAGAAGCCTCTACGTTCCATAGAATGATCCCATAGAACACAACCATTAGCTAAAAAGGTGGAACCTTTCCTTTCCCAAATTTCGAGGTGTTACACTTGCTCATGCATTACCATATTTTGAATTTATCACATTAATTTATGCTTATTAATGTTCCTCATACTCAATTCATTCAAAGTATTAAAACATATATTTATCGTACATATATTGTCTCATGATAGACGATACGATGTTCCTCCATCCATTTGTGGCTAGTTTGATTGCTCCGTTTTCTTTTGGAATTGGTGAGTTCATTCGAGGGAACATCCATTATTAGTCTTTCATTTAGTTTCAATTTTCTTTCTTAATCTAGGGTTTTTTCCTAATCACATCTATGTTATAGAGGCTTGTTCAGTAAAATGATATATACAAGTAAAATGATAGATGAAGTGATCAAATAACATATTTTGGACACCCTTAACATAATAGGTTGTTATAACCTAGTGGTTTAATGTCTTGAATGTGGATTTACTTTAATGAGTCAGTGCTCACGTGTTCAAATCTCACTTGCAACAATTCTTTCCCCTTTTTAAAAAGAGCTTTTGTTATTTAATTTTTGGACCCTCTTCATAAAATTTCTGGCTCCACCACTGCTTGTTGTTAGATTTAACATGTATTCCACATTATTTTTAAGTTGTGTTAAGATTCTCTTATGTGGTGAGTTTATCTTTGAGATTACGCTTACCTTTATGATTCATTTCATATTGTCTTACTTCTTATCATTGTGTCACACTTATTTCAAGTGTCTTATTCAGGGCCTCTCAGGGTCCTATTCACTACTTCATGTCTAGGGAATTGCTTGAGTGTTGACAATGTGACTCTCCTTTGAGTATTATTTTCAATATACACAAGCGGGTTCACGTTTTTCTCGGTTGGCATGGCTTCAATTGAAGGATAAAAAAATAGAAAACATAGTAAAATTATGTGGTTTGTTTGGATGGGTATCAAAAGACTGTTATTGTTGTTGTTTTTTTCCTTGCCGAGGATACGCTCCATTTTATAAGGAAATTTTAGAATTCTATAAATCTTTGAGTAGTTTTAATTGAAGAATTTCTAGTTGTCTGTAGTAATTATTTTAGTGCGACACTAAATATTTTTTCTTTTCACTTTTAGTTTTCATGTTCCATTTTTCAAAAGTCAATTTTATTAATTTTTAATGTGAAATTAGATTATATTAATTCGATATGTTAAAATAAAAAATTTAGATATTCAAAAATTGTACAAAGAATAATATAAATAGCAAGTTTTTATAAATTCAATATGATGAAAAATACATCATAAAATTTAGTCAAGGTATTCGTTTTTCACGACCCCGGATTATGGTAATGGAATTCCGGATCGCGAACCGGCATAGTCACTTCTCAGAGGTACACATACCAGCCCATCTTGCATTCATCATTCATCACATTCCATATGGTTATTTTAGCAGGAAAATTAAAAAATCTTTTTAGAAACGTATGAAGTACACAAAACACATAGACTCATATCGTTTATTTCATGAATTCATCTTATACTAATCTCAACATAAATATAAACACCATCTCATCATAAGAATCACTTTTAAATGAAAAGAATATATCATAAATATGTTTTGGCCAACCACGATCTTATTACAAAAGCTTCGAAATGAAGGTTACGAAACAACCTAGGTACAACATCACTAGATTTTTTCTTAAACTAAGGATATACTAAAACTGTAGCATCCTCGAAATCAAGAGGACCCTAACCAAATGGGTCAGGAGAATGTTGATGTCCAACCCGTTGCAATAGTTCGTCAATTTGTCCGCCTAAAACCTGCATCTTATAAAAGTAAATAGTCGGTTTAGTACACAACACTTGTACTAAGTATGGTGTATGCACACATACACATAAGCTATGCATGATTAAAAAAAAACTTTTCCTAAACAACATGTTATTTCTGGAAAGCCCTAGTCACTAGACCTTTTCCTAAATCGTTAGTTGTGAATTGTTGTATGAATATGATGTTTTTAATCATTCCAAAGCACACAACAGAAATTCCTATATGTTACAAAACCATTAGAATATCAACACATAATTTTTAGAACAAGCTCGGGGCGAAGATTTGAGATTTTTGTGTCCTCTTAGGGCCGAGAGCCCGCCTTTGTACACTTATAGTATTTTCATTCTTTTTCTTCTTCTTGTTATTGGTAGTTTCGATAATTCTTTTGGTCCTATGTTTTACTTACAAGTGCAGATGATTTATTGTTCCATACCTTCAATGAATATATGTAAGTAATCCAAGGAATTAAGGAATGATTTCCTTCCCCTACCTTATAGTGAGTCATTCTTTACACTATATATTCCTTACCGTTGCATAAGCAATTCCTCCTATTGATCATGCCATTGATTTCATAACTTTCTTTCATGTTTTATATATTATCATTTCTATACACGAACTTTGGAATCGTTGATGTAGCAATAAGACACTCTCAAGTGAGGGCCCAACCTATGGACCTCAAACCCGAGGGCCTCTTTAGCAAACCCAGAGTCTGCTTCATTTGTTCATTTGTACTTCGCCATTAAATGCAATTTCATTCATTCGTAGGTTGATTTTAGACCCAGATATGCCTAGGATGAAGTTTAAGACCTCATCGTCCATCATGAAGTGCAATGACCAGAGTTACCTAATGTCATTTACTTGAACTTATTTCACAATCACCTCCCCTGATGTCTTGCACAACACCTTCCGTATCGTTCATTTCATTATCTTTTCCATACTTTGAGGCTGGCCCCCTCATCTTTCTTTGGGCACTTTAACCTTAATGACCATAGATCATGTGAGCATCAGAAAATTCCATGTCCTATCCCCCAACCAAAAAGAGGTTGGAATCACCGGTCAAAGTGACCCCGAACATATTACTTATATGGGGTCGTCCCTTGCTAGAATTGTCTATATTGGCAGTAATAGGTTCAATTCAAAGACTAGGAGGTAAAGGAGACTCATACCCGTCATGCCGGACAGTCTCACCTCATGAAGATTTTTACATGAACCTCCGTCCTTCCCTAAGGAAGGCATCACCGTCTCATAGCTAGCCTATCGGTGGCTCATTATAAAAGTTTCATTCCATTCACTCATACAGATCATGGAGTTGAGGCTTCTAGCACAAGAGGTTATCATTGCTCATTAGATGATTTTCTCATCTCAACTCAATAGTATTAAGTTCTGAATTGTCCTTACACTTACATATAGAATGATTGAGACTTTGTCCTCTTGATATTCAAACACTCCCCCTCTTAGGTGAGTACTTGTTAGTGACCTTATACTTAGGCTTGGTTTTTGACATTGTCTCACCATTCTCTTCAACTCTTTATCATTTGTCATCATTTTCATTAGCATATAGTTAACATAATTACTTACCTCATTAACGTGAATGTTCATTTCGTCTTTATCTGTCTAGTGGTGACTCAAGCATTATGGAGTCTTTCTTTTAGTTGAATATTTCTTTACTCTATTTATACTGGTCCATCCCGACTTTACCTTGATGAAATGTGAATTTTCCTACATATCATCCTTTGGTGTTATGAGACTGGCTCCACCATTCTAAACGCCTTCTACGTGAGTATTTCGTTTTAACATAGTCCTATGGTGTATATTGAGAATTGTCTCACTTCTTTAACCCCCCATTCTGGTCACTTACTTCTTTAGACTCTTTAATGAAGTTATAACTCACGTTTACTTATTACTTTATGTAGTGATTCCATATCATCGTTTATGAACCCTGGAGCCCTTCATTCTTCTGAGTTTTATGAGTTCATATGTCATTTCCTTTTAGAGCATGTTTGGGAGTGTCCCAATGAGTGGCATGACCCTTGGTTATGGATTCATTGAATTTACTTTGAAGTGCTTTCAATTTATTTGATACGCTTTACTACACAAGAGTGACATATGAATTAGTATTGGATAACAATTTGGGTATAGATTTACTAACCATCTATCTTTGTTGGCAATGTCATTCTTACATTCTTTTTTCATGATTGGTTTGGATATGTATATTATTAATTAGACAATCTTTTAATTATTTACATAATATTATATCCATGTTGCATGCATCCCTTTTGGACAATGTATTTTTATCCAGTTTATTGACATAAGCAAACACTCACTCAAATTATGAATTTCCATGGAGATATTTTTTTACAACCTAAACATACTTAGTCATAACTTTTTGTAAACATCTTGAACAAAACATAATAGATCATTTAACGAACACAACATCATCAACAAGTCACATTTCCAAGTAGGTATACACAAACAAACCCGTGAATCATCTTCATACCTAACACTTCCCGACACACTCGTAACATAGAATTAGTTCTCTTAACCAATCTTGGTCCAATGGACTTTCGGGTACGATTTAAGAACATATTGAAAACAACATCATATAAATATTTGATGAATTTAACACCTTCATAACGTCACAATAATAGCAATGCAATATTCGGAAAAACAAATCAACACTTAAAATAATTATGGGTGTAACTAACACATTGTCGATTCATGATTCACGTTTTAAGCACTTAACTTCATATGATCACAACTTCATCGGCTAATCGACAATCATAATTCAAGAACTTTACAAATAAGATCAGCCAGCACCACATACCAGCAAAATGATATCTATTATCGAACCTATTCAACATGGAATCTAAAAGGATAGTAGGGACAAAGGAGTTCGACGAGAACACGGGGCCTACCCAAGTTTTCAAGATCTTTGAATCGTTGGAAAGAAAGTTCTATTGGAGAAAGAATTCCAGGAGATAAATACATACCTTATGTAGAACTTAATCTACGAATACCACCTTGAACGAAACCTTTAAGAAACCTTGAAATCTCCCTAGAGAAATCGATAAATTTTTTGCCTTTTTCTTGCATTTGTTGCTTACTGTTTTTGCGTCCTTTTTGTCTATGAGTTTGAATGTGATTTTTAGGTTTAAGAATTGATATTGACTGAGTTTGGTCATTCTAACTTAGGGTTTTTTCATAAGTTAAGGTCATAAATGGATTAACTAATTACTAAAAATCCCCTACTAGATTGACAATAACTAGGAAAAACACAATACTTGTTCAAATTCTGAAATTTTTTTCCTAAGATCGTTTTTTATCCTTTAATTCCTTAATTAAATTAAATGGCTAATTTACTTAATTAAGGTACCTAGGTAAACTATCAAAGTTTCCCTAAATCATTTGAACAAAAATTAACCCTTTTGGACTATCCTAGGTGAAGTACTTAGGATTGTCTCTTTGAGTTGTAACTAGGTTAGTGCAAGAATTTCGATTTGACCCTTTAATTTAATTAATTAAATGGATATTAATTAATTAAGTGATTAGGGTAATTACTAAAGTACCCTTAAATCGTTATAACCATAACTACCTTTTGAACCATATCCTAGGTTAGTGTCCCAGGTTTGTCTTTTTCTTGTTTTAATAACCAAAATCTAGAGATGATTTTTGATTTTATTTAATTAATTTAATTAAGTATAGAAAATAACGATAATACCTAAAGTACCCTTAAGTCGTTATGATCTTAACTAACTCCTTTGACCATCCTAGGTTACGAGACTAGGTTGTCCCCCTTCTCCTTGTTCTTAACCAAAACATCTATAAAATTTTCGCTTTTATTTTAGATTTAGCCCTTATAAAGTACTTAATTAATTTGCTATATTAATTATATTGGTACCTATGAAGATTACTAAAGTACCCCTAAAGTGTCAAGGACCATAACTAATCTTTGACCATCCTAGGTTAAGGTTACTAAGTTGTCTCTTTTTAACCAACTATTACTAGGTTTAGTGTCCAACCTTGGTTTTGTCCTAGTTTTCGAGTTAAATAATGGGTCCAATTCGTTTAGTCCTAGGTTTATTTATTTATTTAGGGAAGTAGGTTGAGTCTATAATTGGTAGGGAGGGGGTTCGGCCCCACCTGGAGTGGGTCCATTGTGCCCGTTTTTTTTGCCCTAACTATCCTACCCGACATTCAATTTAGGTGGTCCCCTCCTTTGGTAGCTTTTGTCAAATGTCCTTTGCGCATGTTCTTGCCATCTGGTTTTGGTTTGCACTTTCCTAACTACTATTGTTTAGTGAGGGGTTTCAATGTTGGGAATGTTTTTCCTTATTGTCTCTTAGGATCCTCACTATGGTACCTTGGGCACTTGCTTAAATCTACATGATCATTTTAATGTTTATATGCACTGGTTGCTAGGATTTACACTTTGATGCCTAGTAGTTCATAGGGGGAGGGGGAGAGGGATTTGTATAGACGACTTTTTAATTGCGTAAGGGTCTACATTCATGACACAAACTAAACTCATAGATACTTGAAAATTTTGGCTAACACTTCCTCTAAAGCCAACATTTTTCTACTATGCCCATATTTTCTAAGTTACGCCCATATTTCTAATATTGGGTCATTGGGGCCCAATTTTAACAAAAGCCCGTGATACCACATTCTTAAGAACCTATTGGATTTTCATTAAACGTATAATTTTTTCGGAATGTTACAACATCATTTGACTACCACACCGTATAATCACTTTAAAACATGGACGGTGCTCGTACGAATGTATTACATTTGATTTCTGATCTTAAAAATTCTGTCGTTTTATGGCTCTTTTGTTCTCTATAGCCCCTTTTTTATGAGTCTAATTTTTTTTAATCTGAGAATAATTTGGTTGCTTAAGGATCCCCTCAAATGTGGCAATAGAGTAATGAAAATTTATTTGCTTTACTCATTTAAGTCATAATGTGAAGAGTGGCAAGTTTGTCCCACTCTAGTAGGTCCTATGATTAATTCTAGTTGCAGTTGTTGATTTTGGGGTGTGCATTTAAGATGGAGGTTGCGACACCGACTGAACGGTAGTCTGTTCACGGCGGGTTAGCTAGGGGGGAGTCTTTTTTTGTTATGATAGTGCTGCCTTATTGGGTTTTCAGGGTCCATTTTTGGAGAAAAGTCAATATGTAGCAGTAAGCAAAAGAGGCTCAAACATGTCGATTGAATTGGTTTTAGAAAAGGGAGCTCAGTTTTTGGTTTCATGTGGTTAAAATTTGGCTCATGTATGTCATTGTTGTTAAAGGAAAGACTCATTCGCGCCATTTTCTTAACTCTGATTTTGCAAATCACTTTTACACCCCGAACAAGGTTAACACTTTTCAATTGGACTTTTTGGATCAAAGTACACTTTTTTACTTCTTTTTCTTTAAGAACACCAAGAACAAGTGAAGAAATAAACAATTTCCAAATTTAGAACATCTTCTATTCTTCACGAAATCATCTAAAATTTGGCTTCATAATTAATTTATTTTAAAAAAAAAACTAAAACTAAAAAATCATATGTAGAGTTTAAAAAATTTATCCGTATTAAAAAAAGATACAAAAAAATGAAAACAAATCCCAAAATTTTAAAATCTTTTTTTGGTTCATATTTTTGAAGTTGTTTTTTTACATTAGATCTTTGGTCGACCTTGTTTTTTTTTAGTCTTATTTTTTAAAAATTTAAATGATTTGAAAGTTGTTGAGAAAATTCCCACCATTAAAAAGATGTTTTGAAATTTTTGAAACTTCGAAGACATTTTTAAGTGGGTCTGTTGAGTTTAAAGTTGAATTCAAGTTTTATAATAGGATATTTTACAGTTTTGGGTATCTTAGGTTTGAGGGAAACTACTTCTTTGGTCATTTTAAGCGATTTCGCGAAGTGTCGCGTTAAAACCAGTTTGCTATTAGTTTGGGAAATTGTAATGTTTCCGTACGAAAGTAGAGAGCAAAATGGTTTTATTCTTACAATAACCTGTATTTTATAGGTTAAGATAAACAGAAAACAGAATAAATAAGCAGAACAAATATAAAATACAAAATCACTCCGGTTCACAGAAACCACTGTGTTTCCTTAAGAAATTTAATCCACTCAACTTACCCAAGTTTATGATTAATTTCTCCCAGATAAAACAACGGATTAAACCTGTTAAAAGAAATAGCGGTATACCGTCAAACTTCTTTAACTTCAAACGAACTAAGAACACAGCAACCAAGTCACACAGACTCAGTCATCGACACTTTTGATTTTATTTGAGAGAAAAAATAAATGCAAGAGACAAGAAACATTTTTCCAGTGGTTTTATAAAATCAAAAAATTTTTTTTGACTTCCTTTTATAGAGCCATTTTGCACAAGGAACTGTCTTTCAGTGACAATGTTTCAGATCCCTTTTATCCTGTTAGGAAAATAACGACTTTTTGGAAAGTAACGACTTTTCAGAAAGTAACGACTTTTCAGAAAGAGTAACAACTTTTCGGAATGTTACCATTACCTGCAAATTTATAAGAGATAATTTTAACAGGAGTGAAGAGTGTAGGTTGCGTTCCACTCTTGTAGATGTATGATTAATACTAGTTCAAATGTTTTTGTAGTGGCACAACCACAACTTATGAACCCCTAAGCTTTTTGTTATATATATTATTTACTGTTTTCTCCAATTTTTGAAAAAATCATATTTAGCAGAAGAGAAAAGACTCAAACATGGAATTGAATTTTTAGAAAAAGGCTCATTTGTTCAAGTTGTTAAAATTTTTGACTCATCTACGCCATTGATGTTAAAGAAATTCAAACATTTATTAAATTCTAGATTGTGACTTGTGTAAGATTATAGTTACTGTAACTATTATATAACACATAATAATATTCTCTATATTAAAAAAATGCATATTTAATAGAAATATAACATTGCTTTTCAATATATTAAACTTCAAACATTTCATAAATTTGTTTTTTGTTTCGATACGATACTCAATGAGAAGTCACTCAACTTATATTTACAAAAATCTGAATTACTTTGAGGCAAATCAAAGATAAATTGATTGAATAAAAAACTAGTCAAAATGATATCATTACGCAAAGTGGAGAAGGATTTTTTTATTCAATTAAGGAATGTACTCAAAAACAAGAATTGTTAGTTGGTTCCATATTGTCTTAATAAATCTCTATTAAACAAAAATAGATATTTTACTTTGATGAGACTTATTCATTAAGGTAAGTAAGTTAAACAATAATAATCTAAGATTCATATTTAAGTTCCATCTGATTTTTTCTTTCTACTACGTATTTGTAAAAGTAAAAAAAAACTATAATAAATTGATAGAGTATTTGTTATAGTTTTGGCGCATTAAATTTAATATTAAAAGGTCACAATTTGAACTCAGTTAGTGAATTTTGTTTTTTGAAATAACTTTTAGTGTCAATCATTTAAGTTTCGCTGTCAAAAATTATTTTGACTTTTAGTTAATGCTAGATTGAATGTCTTGATCCACATTATATTGTGTTCATCATCTCGTTTTTTGCTTTTCAACATAACTAGTTTTATAACTAGTTTTGGAAGCATGTCTTGCACGTTTGACCTCTATTACGATGTAATATTTATATAGGCTTAACTCATGTATAGGAAAAATAGTAATTTCAACTTA
Source organism: Solanum habrochaites (assembly GCA_027704765.1). NCBI lineage: Eukaryota > Viridiplantae > Streptophyta > Magnoliopsida > Solanales > Solanaceae > Solanum > Solanum habrochaites. Next base: position 5,652 of record JAKWJA010000529.1, on the reverse strand, counting down.
ATTAACTTTAAAAATAACATGTCATCATATGCATATAAAATGAAAACAGTTTAACTAAGAAATATATTAATTAGAATAAGAGAGAATAATCATAAAATAAAAGTTGCATAAGAATTTTAAGATGATAAAATACAAAAGTATTGTGGAATAAAATTTTATGTTCAGTTTATTAAGGAAGAATTTGTGTACATCAAAAGTTGTGAGTGAATGCAAAAGTGATGGAGCCAAAAGATAATTTTAGCTGATTTTGTAGATGGATATGGTTTGCTGACGAAATGGAATAAAAAAATTGTGATAAATGTACCTACCTCCTATTTTTTGCTAAAAGATGAAAAATGAAAAATAAATGAGGATGAACATAAGAATTATTATAGAAATTATTGGAAAACATAAAATAAAAGAGGAAATCAAAGTCCAATGAATATAAAAGGGGAAACTTAGAAATACCTCCTAGACTATGACACAAATCTCAAAGACACACCTTAACTAAACTAAGATCCTATTACCCCCTTGAACTCATGTTTTTAATAATTTTGTACACCTTTTGGCTTACGTAACACCTAAATATCTCTAACGCGTCTCAATTGCGTGGAGTCACAGAGTGTGCCACGTAGGCCAAAAGGTACACAAAATTATATATAAAATGAGTTCATGATGGTAATAGGACCTTAGTTTAGTTAAAGTGTATCTGTGGGATTTCGGTCATAGCATAGGGGTACTTGTGCCTTATCCCATATAAAAGAATGATTTGCATACTCATCCAAGGTTTGGAGGGGCGGTCCTAGTATCCACCGATTTTAGAAGGCTATGATTTTTCCAAAGGTCATCATAGATATATTTTTCGGTTATAAATAAAAAAGATCTTGCAGAGACTTTCGAGAACTTCAGAAATATTGATGAGAAGTCTATCTTAAACTCTGTTACAATCTTGGAACAATCTTCATCTTCCTTATCTCCAAGCGCAATGCATTGTTTGATCAACTTGAGTCCTTCCTAACTACTAAATCTCTGAAAGGTCTTCGTGCAAGTCAACTTGCATGAACGGGTGAAGTTGAGGATTCTCAAACTTCACAAAAGGAACTTCAAAGATAACCTCGTGTACTTCTGGGATACAGTGGTCGGTGAATGTGTAAATAGACCACTTTTTTTACCTGGTTTTGTCGGAATCTTCCCCTATCTTGTCCTCTCATTATTTGATGGGGATTTTTTGACACTCTAAACCTTGAGGATCTCCATCAAAGAAATGGATTAGAGTAACACAAAGCACCTAGAAATACATACATTAAGAGGTATAAAATGCTTTGAGATTTTACATTTAGGTCTCTCGGAACCCGGTGAAGCTCCGCTTGTGGTGAGGTCTTTGTTCTTCAATCCGTTACCTCAGTCACTGCTCGGAAGAGGTTGAAGTTAAGGATTATCAAACTTCATAGAAGGACTTCAAGAACTTCAACTATGGCCTCGTTTATTTCTGTGATACAGTGGTTGCTGAATGTGAAAATGGGCCACTTTTTGAACCTTATTCTGCCCTAATCTTCCCCTAGCTCGAAGCCCTCGAATTCAAATAAAAGTCAAGATCAGGATAAAGTTCAAGTTTATTAGAGATTCAAGAACAAGCTTTAAAGCCCATGAATTTATATTTGAAAAGGAGAATTCAAAGGAATCATAGAGATTGTAACACTCGCATTTGAAATTATAATATCGATTGTTGCTATAATTTTTTCGTTCTTAGATTATGGTGTTTTCTCCGGCGGCGAATTATATGCCTACAAATTCTCTCTCTCTCTCTTCTCTCTCTCTCTCTCTCCTCCTCTCTCTCTCTCTCTCTATATATTATATTATATATAATAATCTATATCTATCATTATATATCTATATATATATATATCTATATAATATATATATATATATATCCTCATATATAATGATGTATAGTATATATATATACTACATACATATATCTATATATAACTACTCTATATATTAACATACATCCTATATATCTATATATTACATACTATTTATATAACATACATACATATATTACTATATTATATATATATATATCTATATATATATATATGTATGATGTATATATCTATATACATACCCACATCATTCTATATATATACTATAATATATATATAGCTCTCCTCTCCTCTCTCTCTCTCTCCTCTCTCTCTCGTCTTTCTGTCGTCTCTCGTTTTTCCCTTTCCTGCCGCCTCCTCTTCCCCCTTCTTACAACGTTTTCTTGCTTTACACAACCGGGCTCAAAAACAGGAACCTGACACGTTTTAACTTTTAACACCCAAACATGTATTGGTTCTTTGATCTTGTTTAATTATCATATTGTTTTGATATTAAAGTTAGTAAGATATTTCAATTACAAAAAATAACATTTTCGTAATCCAACTTTGAACTTAAAATTTTTCCACTTTTAATATGATATGATGCTATGGTAAGAGATTCAGAATTAAAAAAAATGATAGAACGGGCAATGACCACATATATAATTTATGAGTGTGTTTGGTGTGTTGTATATCTTTTATTTCAAACATACATAGAACAAAACTTTGAACATTTTTGTAAAACAACAAAGTTTAAGAACATTTTCACAACTAAAAAAATAAAGCTATTAGCGAAACTAGAATCAGAAACAGATTTAAAAAAATATACAAAATAGTTTCTAAAACGAAGAATGTTGTTACTATTTGTCAAAGAAATCTTATTGATTCCTAACAACTCTGGCCGAACAACGAAGTTACCAAGTTTATGAACCATTAGAACACCAGAATAGAAGAACGGCAATTAATTTACCATCTAAAATTTTAAAACACGTTACAAAGCTGACAAAATTTTAATGGAAAAGATCAAGTCACTGAATTCACGTGTCCCCCTTAAGAAAGAAAATTATTTCCCTATAGTAATCCGAGGTTTTGATTTGAATATGACCCTCCCAGGGTAAAATGTCCTCAATCAACCAGATATAATACCAAAAACTCCGGTGTCAGCAAACCATTCAACGAAGTTAAAGTACACTTAGAAATACTAGATTAGTATTTAAATAAGTAGTCATAAATTCTATATTTAAAATAGAGGAAATCCTCAATTTATAGAAAACAAAAGAGTAGTGCGGAAAGGTTCTTATTGTGGCCTTACCGGAAAGTCACAAACCGTAACGACCTGTTTAGTAGCCTTTTTTGGAGCAACAAATTTTTAATTTCTTCTGGAAAAACCTGGCTGAACGAACGTGACCCACGACGACCGTCATGGGCAGACGGACCGTCGACGGGGTCTCGTTCCAGACACTTAGAATTTAAGAAATTTGGTACTCTTGAGAGCTACTCTCTGAACGTCACGACGGATGGCAGGAGGAACTTATCGTGGTCACGACGGACCGTCACAACAGGCCATTCACAAATCTGTCCTGAACTGTGTGCTGAGCAGCATGACGGACCGTCGCAGGCACGGAACTCCCTCACAAGGGCTGCGTATCCCACCCATCTGGGTCGGATTTCTGTTAATTAATTTAAAGGTGCGTTTTGGACTATTTCCTGCTTTAATTATAAAGTTAAGGGGTTCATGTTTAATAAGTCTAATTACTTGGGGGTTCAAAGTAATTCAGTTTAATTATTGGGTTATTATTGCCATCTTTTATACTTAATTATTGCTAATTAGGGTAAAAGAAAGAGGGTTGAATAGAAAAATAGAAGAACAGAGAGAGGGAGAACACGATCGATCAAGAGAGAGAAGAACGCAGCTTTTTGAGAAGATTAGCTGTGTGCCTCGCTAATTCTTCTGTGAGGTATGTTATGGTTTTATGTTATTCGAATAAACCTCTCATACGAATGATATGTATTGGATGTATTTGTAACCCTTCTATATGCTTAATTGTATTCTTGTATGAATGTGATTACATAAATGATGATACAATAAGCAATGATAGCTATTGAATCCTCCCAATCTTGAAAATCCCTTGTTAATTATTGATGCCTTGGTATAAAAGAAGGCTTGATGAACTAATGTAATATGATATTAATGAGCCTTGGTATAAAAGAAGCCTTGATGTAACTAAAGTAATGGGTGTATGATGCTGAATATAAAAGAAGGATTGGATGATTAATAAGAGTTATATTAGTGGAGCGGGTGTCACGAAAACCGACACGTATTATTTTAGGGGGACCGGTGTCACGAACCGAAATTTAGAAATATGGGACCGGGTGTCAGCGAACACCCTGTCATTATGGGAATCGGGTGTCACTAACGAACACTTAGATTAGGGGAGCGGTGTCACGACCAACACATAGAATTAGGGGATCGGAGTGTCACGAATCGACCACGTAGAATTAGGGGATCCGGTGTCAACAAACCGACACCGTAGAATTTAGGGGATCGGAGTGCACTAACCGAACACATAGTATTAGGGGAGCGGAGTGTCACGTACCGACACAAAGGAATACAGGTAATGAATCTTGAAAGATGTTAATATACTCAATATTAATGAACCTAATATCCCAAATGAGTATGGTATTGAGGCGTGAAGTCCTTATGTGGGTAACTTGGCGGTACTTATAAGTGATTAAGAAACTTGTTGTTGCTACAGTTGAGTATTATAGTTATTTATGATATTATCTGATATATCTGTTTTCTATTTTGAGTTGCCGATGATACCTACTCAGTACTCCGTGTTCCTGTACCTGACCCCTACTTGTATGTTTCCTTTCTTGTTATATGTGGATGCAGAAACATACCGTAACCGGGGTCGGCTTCACTCAACCGCAACTCTAGCCAGTCTTCATTACACCCGGATTTTGAGGGTGAGCTAACGCTTCTAGCTTGGACTGGATCTTCTTCCTCATGTCTTGATGCCTTGAAGTCCGGCATGGACTAGCTTTTGTTATTTTAGCTTCTTCTAGAATACTCTAGTTTAGTAATTTGATCATAGATGTTCTTGTGGTGATGACTTCAGATTTGGGGGGAATAATAGATGTTGAATTTTAGAAGTTATTGAATTGGTTTTATTAATGAGTTTAAGTCTTCCGCATACTTTCTGTTGATATTATATTGAAATGTCAGGGTTTAGATTGGTTGGTTCGCCACATAGGAGGTAAGTGTGGGTGCCAGTCGCAGACCGTTTTGGGTCGTGACCAACTTGGTATCAGAGCACTAGGTCGTTGGTCTCATCACACCAAGAACAGGTCTAGTAGAGTCTTAAGAAACGGTAGGGGGACGCCTTTACTTTTCTTTGAGAGCTATAAGACTTTAGGAAAATCCATTCTTTCTTTCTTCGTGCTATACTTGGATCCAATTGGTATCTAGCTGATACAAATTGGTATCTGACCATTTTCACTCTATTCGCAGATGGTATAAACTAGAGCAACGACTGCGCCACACCAACATCGGCAAACAAGAATCTCTGAGCCAGCCACTGGGGCTGTAGCTCGAAGAGGAGTAGTGACAAGAGGCCGTGGAAGAGGTCGTGGGAGACGTCCTCTAGAGGAAGAGACGAGCACCTAGCCCATCTGGTACTAGGGCGGTGACTCCTCCACCGACTGAGGAAGTAGTGAGAGAGGGCGAGGATGGGGATACTGAAAGTGCAAATGAGGACTTTCCACCCCAACCTACCCCAGAATGATCAATCAGGTTCTTTCTATC
>JAKWJA010000528.1:27500-62943 GCA_027704765.1 Solanum habrochaites | reverse complement strand
CTAATCATACGCTATCATAGGTGCTTCGCATTTCTTTGGAGATTCTCAAGCAGCATGCGCGGAAATCCGCTAGGCTACTTAACTACATCTACTTAACTGAAAATCTAAAAATGAACTGAATATTCAAATTGGTCCAGAAAAAGAACCACTCTAGTCGGAATTTGGGGAAAAAGATCGAGAGCTATCTCTGCTCCCTGATCAAATTGAGGAGTTCGCTGTGGACCATTCATGAATATGCCGCACCCAGAAGTTCGAGGAGTTGCCAGATACGGTCGAAGCCCGCCTCGAAAAAGTCAGACGTTTGGGCAGATTCCAGATCCGACCCCATCTCTTTCTGCCGATCCCCGGTTGCGAATCTCTGGTTCGATCAGGACCAGGAGCCCCATTCATTCTGCTTTATGGAGCAGAATCTATGTTCCCATTCTCCACCGGTCATCAAGTGATTGCCAGCTAAATTCCATTTCCATCCGGATGATCTTCACCCTAGGACTGACTCTGTTAGACCTGCCTTGATTGCCTAGCTAATGCTAATGTCGCAAGCAACCTCTCAAAGAATAGGGAGGAACGACCCTTCTATATAGATAGGTGATTCGGGGTTCGGCCGAAGCCAGCTACGAAAGTTTGCAAGCAACCTACACTAAGCAAGCGAGCTAGAAGCTCAAGTGATCTTTTTTGTGGCATCTTTTTCTTTGCTTGAACACGACTTTGTTTGGTTTTCCTCTTTCCTCGGCCCATGTTTCAAGATCAGCAAAAAGTTCGCATCCTTCGGGATCTCTCTGAACGGCAGTCGGTCAGCTCTTTCTTCTGTTGATGCTGAGATTGATTTGCTTTGACTGTCTCCATAGATCGATAATAAAGATCAGACTTGCCTGTCGACGATTAAACTCAGCACCTCGCTCCTTGATAGTACACCTACTAGACCAGACTCATTACGAAGTGTCCCCCACACATCTGACTTAGCAACCTTATGCTTAGGACCGGCAACGAAAGGAGGGAGATCATGGATAATGGGATAGAGACGTCAGGTGCGACGGGTTCAGCTCAGTCAGAGCGGGGAAGCGCGTCAGGCAAGGTTATCGTCAGGACAATGTAGTGCAAGTGACGGTAGCGCTTGCCAAAGAAGAAGCCAGAAAGCAGGGGTCAGGCAGGCGAACGCCCGAAAGCGATAGAAGCAAGCTAACAAGGGCGAGGGTGAAGGCCCACGGGTTTTGAACTTCTTTTCCCGGAGAAGAAGCATGACGGTATCTGGGGAATAAGTATCGCAACTCTGTGCCAGCAAGCCAGCTGGGGTAATACAGAGGATGCAGCATTATCCGGAATGAAGTTGGGAGTTAAAGCGTCGGAGGTGGCTTTTAAGTCCGCGTCAAATTCCCAGGGCTCTAACCCGGATAGGACCGGTGGAAATACCACGCTGGAGTGAGTACGTTGTCGGCAATGGGAATTCCGGTGGAGCAGTGATAAGGCGTAGAGATCGGAAAGCACACCAAGGCGAAAGACTTCTGTCTGGGCCGACACTGACACTGAGAGACGAAAGCTAGGGGAGCGAAGAGGATTAGGATACCATAGTCCTAGCCGGGACGATGGATTACTAGGCGCTGTGCGTTATCGACCCGCTGCAGTGCTATAGCTAACGCATTAAGTATCCCGAAAATCAAAGAATTGAGGGGGCATGCACAAAGCGCGTGGAGCATGTGGTTTAATTCGATACAACGCACAAAAACCCTTACCAGGCTGAATGACGCGAACCCTCTGAAAGAGAGGGGTGACTTCGGGAACGCGGGATGACAGGTGTGGTGACATGAGCGTCGTCAGCCGTGCCGTTAAGGTGTGGGTTAAGTCCGCAAAACGGGAGAGCAACCCTCGTGTGTAGTTGCCCTCGTGAGTTTGGAACCCTGAAAAAAGATGCCGGCGATTAAGAACGGGGACAGGTCGAGGAGACGTCAAGGCTCATCATGCCCATTATGCCATGGGCGACACACGTGCTACAATGGCCGGACAAAGGGTAGCGATCCCGCTAGAGGGTGAGCTAACCCAAAAAAGAAGTCATCGTTCCGGATTTGCAGGCTGCAACTCGCCTGCATGAAGCCGGAATCGCTAGTAATCGCCGGTCAGCATACGGCGGTGAATTCATTCTCGGGCCTTGACACACGGACCGTCAACACTATGGAGCTGGCCATGCCCGAAGTCGTTCGTACCTAACCGCAAGGAGGGGGTGCGAAGGCAGGGTGTGACGGAGTGAACTCGTACAGTAGCCGATATTGGAAGGGTGCGGCTGGATCACTCCGTTTCAGGGAGAGCTAATGACTTGTGAGGTAGTTTGGTTTTGACCAATGCTTCACACCCCCAAAAAAAAGAAGGGAGCTACGTATGAGTTAACCTGGAGAGGGAAGTCTTCTTCCTCTCGACGGTGAAGTAGTGTGAATGTTTTGTGAAGTAAGACAAGCTATGCGCTTATTATCTAGGTCGGTTGATAGGACCCCCCTTTTTACGTCCCATATGTTCCCCCGTGTGGCGACAGGAGGGCGAAAAGGGGAAAGAGAGGATGGGGTTTCTCTAGCTTTGGCATAGGGGCCCCTAGTGGGAGGCTTCGCACGACGCGGCTATAGGCTCAGTGGTTAGAGCGCGCCCTGATAATTGCGTCGTTGTGCTGGGCGGTGAGGCGTCAGCACCCCACATGGATAGTCAATGTGTCAATCGGAGCATTGACCCGAGATGGGACATCCAAGGCACATTAGCATGGCTTACTCTCCCTCATGTTCGAAACGGAGGTTGAAAACCGTAACTCCTCCTCAGGAGGTAGATGGGGCGATTCTGGTGAGATCCAATGTAGATCCAACTTTCGATTCACTCGTGGGATCCGGGCGGTCCGGGGGGGACCACTACGGCTCCTCTCTTCTCGAGAATCCGCCGGAGTTAGATCAGTAGGGGAGTTCACACCGGGATTTTCAACATAGAGAAAGAACCCATACCCTGAACCGGGGAAAGGCGATAAGGACCCAGGAAATGGTGAAGTACGTGAATCGACTCCCTCTTCGATTCCAGACCTTTTTTAAATAAAATAAAGAATCGGATAACATTATCTTGACAGGATCATGAATAATCGGCCAAATGCTCCCAAGGGACTTCACGGAATTAGGAGGCACACAGGTGGGTATACCAGCGGAATGGGGTAGAGACGGCACTCGTTCTCAACAAAAACCGTTTTGATTTCCAGAAAGATCCCCACGCTGAGGGCTGTGAACCTCGCCAAATGATCTCATGGATCACCCTCCCATCTTTTAGGTCCATTGGGAAATATGTATACCTGGGTATGGCTCGTAGTAAACCCCTGTAGATAAGGAGGATCCTAGGTAGGTACCCCTTTCACCATTCTTGTGCATGGGCTCAGTAAGCAGGTCTCTTCAGGCAATCCAAAAGAAAGAGAGAATTCATTTTGAGCCTATGAGCCGAGGATACTCAACAAGAAGAGGTCTAAAACCAGGCCTTGAGATACATCCCATACCATAGGGTTAGGCCCTACAGAGCCCAAAATGAAAGACCGATAAACTCCCTCATAGGCTAGCATAGCAGACAATAACGGCGTGAAATCAAGGAAAAGGGAGGGGGAATGGAATGCCAACAAATCTGAAAGCAAACAAAAAGCCGAGTTCCCGTGGATTAGAGTCTAGGCTTCCTTTTAACCTAGAAGCATCAGGGGTGAGACTTAAAACAATGTCCTTCCTGGGCTATGTTTGAGTTGACCGAAGGCGGCGGGTAGACGAACATCGCTAATAAGAATGCTTATCCTACTCACAGCACCGACTCCTTGTTGGTGCGATCAACCATGAAAAGTGCAGTAATTAAAGAATATGTGCTCCTGCTCCGCTAGGTTCGATACGAATGTTTGATTCGTCCAGCTTTAGAAACTAACTATCTTCTCTCCGTCGGTGGAGTTCTCTTTCTTTTGGTTCTTATCTACTTCAAGGGCAAATAAGAAGTAGGCTGGCAGCTACTACCGGTTGGGTTGGACTGGAAGTGAAAGTAGGTGCCGTCAGTGTGGTTTGAATTCTTTGACAGGAAGAACGCACTTAGAAGAGGAAATCTTATTTCTAGGGAAAAATCTTGTGCTACAGCCTGTGTTTGAGCTCTATTTGCCTTTGCATTTAGCGCATCTTGGATGCTTTCCCGTTAGTGCCCCCTTCTTCTCCGTCTCTTTATCTACGGCCTGCGTGGGATGATCCGCGACTGATAACCCAAACCCTTCGTAGACTAACTCTCTGCCATTTAGGCTCGCGTAGGTTAGGAAACCCGCCCCATCACTGCTTCACTCCAACTCGAACAAAAAACCCTCCTCATCTGACTCCATGGCCGTCTATCAGTGAGTAAATCCTCATCCTCAATCTCCGTAAGATAAAAGAACCTACTCTCGGCCTGGCAGACTATGGTCAGGCTGTTCCAGTGGGTAGGACCCCACATATTGCTCATCTCCCTGTTGGTGGTGCTACGTAGCATGGACGTAGAAGGAATTTTTTGCATGCGCGTTTTAACGTTGGTTCCATAACATTTTTTTTTTCCCCCAAAACCTTTTCGTGGGGCCCCCAGCACCATCTTTCCTTAGTAAATACTAGATGTTATTCCCTATTGCTATGCTAGCTCCTGGCATACCACCTTGCACGGGTTAGGCGGTATCGGGCCCGCTGTAGAGGCAACAGTCGACTTCCCCCTTATTTATTGTGGTTTCCCAGAGGCGTAAAACCTAAAAGTGTCCAGTCCTAAACAAGACAGGAAACCACTTGAGGTTCTTCAGAAAAGGAACATCAAACCGTTTACTGTGAAAACGAAGATCCACGTATGATCCAAGTAAACGTACAAAAACATCCTTTCTATGCATACCCGTCCGCGAAGCGTCAAAGGCCCACTACAGTGGCGATTTACAATCAATCATCGAGATATGGACTCATACCCGTCAATCTAGTTCTCGAAAGCGACTGAACCAGCCAGCCAGAGGAGACTCCCGTGAAAAACATTTTTGTTCTGACAAAAAACCTGCCACCAAGCTTTGACAAGTCGCTAACTTGACTCATTTTGTGTGATAGGGCTCAAGTCAACCCCCTGCTCGGTCTTTCATTGCTAGAAGCAAGGCAGTAGGTACTATCACGCACGGCTCTAGTAGGCGATGTAGGAGGATGTAAGCCTCTGGCTGGCAGCGCTGGGGTGGGTGGGTGACTTGGCCAAACCAGGCGTCACTCTAATTCGTTTTTTTTTTTGTATTTGATTTTTGAACCCTACAATGGAAGGAACCTAGAAAGCGCTCGTTTTTCCCTGTTCCCATGGTTTGATACGTCTAGCCTTAGCAGGCAGCTTGGATTCGTTATACCATGTAGTGAGGTATGGAGACAAATCGTCCGTGAATGCTATCCTTAGTCTGCCTCCAGGGCTGTTTAGGAATATGGGTGCGGGAGATGAGGGACGACCACGATGAGTTACGCGTTTTTAGTATAGGATCAAATGGCTTTTGTCGATGGGGGCCAGATGATAGATATTAGCTGACACTATGTTTTCTGTTATTTTGTTTGGGTGAGATGTACACCGAAAGGAAGACGCTACAAACACTTTTCACCGGTAGTCCTCGATCGAAAGTTAGCTCGACTCAAGTCGACAGGCGAGAGACAAGGTTGGGTGAGGGTACAAGGCATCATGTGGGATCTACGATCGACTGTGCCCGTTGTTGGCTTTGCAGATGCTTTCAAATACTCTAGCAGTATATTCCATTCATTGTATATATCCCTTTTTCGTGTCATTGACATCAGAGATTGCATTCAATCGAATGGTTTGACATAAGAAATGTTCTAGTCTATCTGTAGTAGTTCTGTTTGTTTATAGTAGAGTAGTACATGAGGGTGGCGACTCACAAGGGGAGTGTAGACCAGAGCAAGAGGGAGCCAAGCCAGCTACTGTGGTTGTGCCATTTGGTGGGCCAAAGTAGTCTACCGGCGGTGAAATGAAAAGACGAATAGGTTAGACCAGACGGGCGGGGCACACAAGAACACCCGAATAAGGATCTATTTTCTTTTGAAGCTATAGTACATATGCACTTTATACGTCTGTCTTAATAATAATATTCCTTAGCGTACATCTGTACTATAAACCTTCCCTCTGGGAGGTGTTTTCAAGGGAAGGCGGACTCCGCAGCTGCGGACCGGGCACTATCACTATACTATGCGATGCTTTTAACCAAAAAAATGGAAACGAAATGTCTTAGTGTTGTTCCTAGTTTGGGGGTCGGGGGAAAGCCTTCAAGACACGACTTCAAGCTGTTAGTACGACTACCAGTCTCCTGGTGGCTCGGTCGAGGTCAAAGTTGACATAATAAGGCGGATGGCGCCTCTTGATCCGGAGGGCGATTGGGAGCAACGTGGGGCTCGGGCCCTAGATAATCCTAGGACCGCCACTGGGGAAGAGTTGTTGGAGAGGCTCTATACCCTTTTAGAGGATCTTAATCGGGGTGGAGTCCATTCCCAGTATGACTTGCCTAGCTAGTGCTTCCTAGCTGACTATACTAAATGAATTTCCGTTGTCCATCCCCAATCTTGCGTATGCCATTCACACACTTTTCTACATCCACGAGAGGGGTGCGGTGGAAACCGCGGCGTTGGAAGGTTGGAATTGGAAAAGTAATTGAATCGAAGAATCGGATTCACTCTGACATCTGTCGAAGCCAGCCTGTGGTAAGAGTTGGGCAGAGGTAGCCCTCAATCACTTACTAACTTACTCGGTAAATTAGCTAGCAAGAGGCCAATCCTCTGGAATTTGATTTCCAAGATAAACCATTCGAATGCTACTAAACGACAAGAATAGTCTATTTGAACAGGGCACATGCATCACACATAAGGAAGACGCCGAAAGACTTACAATGAATTTGTCCGTTTCGGCCTACTTTGGCCTTTATACGATAAAGTACATCAAGAAGCTTATAATTGCAATAGAAGGGTCCAGGTCAGAATTTGCAGGTAGTTAGCCGCTTTCTCTGTAGGAAAAGACCTTAGGTTGTACAACAAGTCCGCTATTCTCCCTTTCAAGTAGGGGTTCAACGGAGCTTAATTTAAAGAACATTAACCACCACTTCGACTGAGGCGGACGCGGTTCTCTCGTCGTGGAAGAAGTAATGAAAGGGAAGCCCGGGGTCAAAGCGCGTTCGTTGTTGCCTGTATAGCGTTTCTCAGAGAGAGATCTAGCAAACGATTCTAGAAAAGATCATTGTATTGGATGGTATGTTAGTTGTGCCGCAAGTCAAATATGCTCCCTTTTTTTCGTTTGCAGAAATACGATATCCTTCCTCTCGCTTTCGAAAATGATTGAATATGAAGTCCGACGGAGGCTGCAGGTATATGGTCCTCGCACACCCAATTCGGGTTGCTCTTCCAAGGTCTTGCCGCGGTTGTGTTGCCTGTAGGTCGTGATGTGCCCTTGAGAATGGCCGTTCCTGTCCCCCTTCCAGTGGGGCAACCGTCCCCGGTCGTCGCTATTTGACGTGCTGGCCTCGTCCTCTAGGTACCTTGGAAGGCAGGAGGGTGACAACGTATCACGCTTCCCTTGACCAATAGGGCCTTCTCATCAGTTGCAGGGTTTGGTGGCCCGAAATTGACTTGGCTTCTCCAAAAAGCCTCATCTCTAAAAGCCCGACTCGCGAGGCGTCCCTCAGCAGTAGGGTCAACACCCTCGCTCGCTTTTGTGACATGCTAGTTTCCCCTCTCTATGCCCAAGTAAAGGGTGATGAGTATCATGCGTCAGTTTGTTGAATGGTGCCTTCCAGTAAGCATGTCTTCTTCAGGCACTACCAAAAGAAAAGAGAGCATTCTTTTAGCCGTTGAGCGAGGATACTCAAAAAGAAGAGCCAACAGGCCCTTGAGCTGGATGAACAGCCCATACCTTAGGTATAGCCCTTACGAGCCAAAATGAAAGCCTTCATCCATCTAGGTGCATAGCAGACAATGAAGCGAAAGTCAGGAAAGGGAGGGGGAATGAATGCCAAATCTGAAGCAAACCGAAAAGCGAGTTCCCGTGGAGTGAGTCTAGTGCTTCCCTTTAACTAGAAGCACTCAGTGAGCCTCAACAATGGTCCTTCCTGGCATCTTGTGAGTTGACCGAAGGCGGCGGGTAACGAACATCTTTGCCAATAAAGAATGTTCTCCTAAGTCAACAAGCACCGAATCATGTTGTGCGATCAACCACGACAAAGTCATCATAAAGAATATGTGCTCCTCGCTCCCGCTATGGTTCGATACGATATGGTTTGATTGGTCCAGCCTTTAGAAACTAACTATCTTCTCTTCCCGTCGTTAGTTCTCCTTCTTTTTGGTCTTATTCCTCCTTCAAGTGCAATAAGAAGTAGGCTTGCAGCTACTACCGGTCTGGGTGGACTGGAAGTGCATAAGTAGTTGCGTCAGCTGTTGAGTTTGACTTCTATTACAGGAAGAAAGCATCTTTAAGAGAGGAAATCTTTCTTTCTAGGGAATCTGTGCTTACTAAGCCTGTGTTTGAGCTCTATGCCTTTGCCTTAGCGCGTCTTGGATGCTCTTCCCGTAGTGCCCCCTTCTTCCTCCTTGTCTCGTCCATCGTACGGCCTGCGTGGGACGAAGCCAGACTGATAACCCGGAATCCTTCGTTGTTAGACTGAACATCTCTTCTCTTTAGGGCTCGCGTAGGTTAGGGAACTCGCCCCCATCACTGCTTCCACTCCAACTCGAACAAAAAAACCTTCTTACTCATCTTGACTCATGGAGGCTTCATCAGTGAGTAAATCCTAATAATATCCTACGTAAGATTAAAAGAACCTAACTTTCCAGGGCCTGTGAGGACTTCTTGGTGAGGCTGTTCCATAGTGGTAGGGCCCCAATTTGCTCATCTCCCCCTGTGGTGTGGTCTTACAAGCAATGGACGTAGAAGGAATTTTTTGCATGGCTTCTTTTAAACGTTTGGGTTCAAAACATTCACCTTAGTGGGGCCCCCAAGCACCCATCTTCCTTAGTAAAGACTCGATGGATCTCCCATTGCCTATGCTAGCTTCCTTGGAATACCCACCTTGCATGGTTTAGGCGGTATCCGGGCCCTTTTTAGAGGCGGCAATCAGTCGATTCCCCTTATTTATTGTGGTCCCACAAGAGGACGTAGAACTAAAAGCTTGTCCAGTCCTAACAACACAGGAAAACCTTAGGATCTTCAGAAAAGGAAAATCAAAAGTTCTATTTCGGAAAAACACGGGTCTACAGTATGATCCAAGTAAACGTCCAAACATCCTTTCTAGCATACCCGTCCGAAGAGTCAAAGGCCATCTATCAGTGGCCGACTTTAAATCAATCATACGAGTATGCTATCTCACTACCCGTCAATCTGAGTTCTCGAAAGCGACTGAACCAGCCACCCAGATGAGACTCCCGCTGAAAAACATTCTTTTTCCGACAAAACCTGCCACCAAGCTTTGACAAGTCGCTAACTTGCTCATTTTGTGATAGGCCTCCCCAGTCACCCCACTTCTTCCCGACCTTGGCAGTCAAAGCTATAGGAGAAGTAGCTGTTGCTTCTGCGTTCTTTCTCGATAGAAGCAGTAGGTAGTAGGTATATAACGCATGCATCTAGTAGGCGCTAGGAGGATGATAAGCTCCTAGCAGGGTGGCGAAGACCCCCCCTAGTTTCCCTTACTTGTTCTCCCATTTAACACCATCCTCATTTACCGTCTTGGTGGTACTTTGGCGAACCAGGGTCAATTCTAATTCATTTTTTGATTATTTGTTACCCACATGGAAAAAGAACCTAGAAAGGCTGCTTTTTTTCCCTGTCCAATGGGTTTGATACCGTCTAGCTTGCTAGAAGTCTGGATTAGGATACAAGGATAGGTGAGAAATCTAGAAAATCATTCGTGACTATCGATCCTTAGTCTCTCTCCAGGGATGTTTAGGAATAGGGTGCAGGAGGCGAGGGACGGACCCACGATGAGTACGCGTTTTTATATAGATCAACGGCTTTGTCGATCGAGGGGCAGAGATAGATATGAAGAGACAGCTTATGTTTCTGGTATTGTTTTGGCGTGAGATGACACCGAAGGGAATGTCGCTCAACACTTTTCACCGGTAGTCTCGATTCGAAAGTTAGCTCGATCAAGTCGACAGCGCGAGAGACAAGGTTTGGAGTGAGGGTTACAAGGCATCATGGGGATATACGAGCGACCGCTGGACCGTTGTTGGCTTTGCAGATGCTTCAAAATACTTAGCAGTAATTCGCATTCATTGTATTATCCCTTTTTTGTGTCATTGACATCAGAGATGCATTCAGACGAAAGTTGACATAGAGAAATGTTCTAGTCTATCGGTAGTAGTTCTGGTTGTTTGATAGTTAGCGTTAGTACATGAGGGTGTACTTAGCGACTCACAGGGGAGTGTAGACCAGGCAAGAGGAGCCAAGCCAGCTACTGTTGGTTGTGCATTTGAGTGGGCCAAGAGTCTACGGCGGTGAAAAGACGATAGTAGACCAGTAAGGGGTGGACAACCAGAACAACCGAATAAGGCACTCTATTTATTTTGAAGCTTATAGACATATGCCACTTTATACGTCTGCTCTTACTAATACTATTCCTTAGCGACATCTGTCCTATAAACCTCCCCTCTGGGATGTTTGTTTCAAGGGACAGGCGGGACTGGCGCCGCTGCGGATCGGGATAGATCGTATACTATTGCGATGCTTTAACCAAACAAAATGGAAACGAAACGTCAGTAGTGTTGTCTATAGGTTGGGGTCGGGGGACAAGCCTTAAGAAACGGACTTCAAGTGTTAGTACGACTACCAGTCTCCTGGTGGCCGGTCAGGTCCAAAGTGAAATAATACGGCGGATTGCTGCATCTTGATCCGGCGAGGGCGATTGGAGCAAAGTGGGGCTCGAGCCCTAGATAATACCGAGGGTGGACCGCATGGGAAGGTTGATGGAGAGGATTCATATACCCTTTTTAGGGATCTTAATCGGGGTGGAGTCCATTCCCGTTATGACTTGCTAGCTAGGTGCGTCCTAGATGAGTATACTAATTGAATTTCCGTTGTCCATCCACAATCTTGCGTATGCCATTCACACACTTTTCTACATACACGCGCGGGGTTGGAAGTGGAGAAAAGTATTGAATCGAAGAATCGGATCACTCTCGACATCTGTCGAAAGCCAGCCTATGGTAAAGAGTGAGCAGAGTAGCCATCAATCCCAACTTACCTAACTTACTCGGTAAATTACGCTAGAAAGAGGCCTCCTCTGAATGATTCCAAGATAAAACCATTCGACTGCACTAAACGACCAGAAATAGGTCTCTTTGAAACAGGGCACATGCATCACACATAAGGAAGACGCCGAAAGACTTACAATGAATTTGTCCGTTTCGGCCTACTTTGGCCTTTATACGATAAAGTACATCAAGAAGCTTATAATTGCAATAGAAGGGTCCAGGTCAGAATTTGCAGGTAGTTAGCCGCTTTCTCTGTAGGAAAAGACCTTAGGCTGTACAACAACTCCGCTATTCTCCCTTTCAAGTAGGGGTTCAACGGAGCTTTATTTAAAGAACATTAACCACCACTTCGACTGATGCGGACGCGGTTCTCGGCGCGTGAAAGAATGAAGGTGAAAGAAGGAAAGTATGAAGGAAGCCCGGGGTCAAAGGGCGTTCGTTGTTGCCTGTATCGCTTAAGAGCAGGAGATCTAGCAACGAATCACATTCTAGCACGATCATTGGTTTGGATGTATCGTTAGTTGTGCAGAGTCTCAAAATCTGCTCCTTTTTTTTCCGTTGACAGAAAGAGATCCCCTTCCCCTCGCTTTCGAAAATGATGAATATGAAGTCCGGGAGGCCCTGCAGGTTACTATGGATCCTCTGATACCCCAATCGGTTTGCTTTCCAGGTCTCGCCGGTGTTAACTGGTGGTCGGTATGTGGCCTTGCGATAGCCGTAACCGTCCCATCCCACGGTGGGGAACCCGTCTCCCGGGTGTCGCTCTGCTGCGTATGGGGCGCCCGTCCGCTATGGACCTTTGGAAGGCAGGGAGTGTGAAAACGTACAAGCTTCCTTTAATCCCATAGGGCATTCTCATCAGCTTTGCAGGGTATTGGTGGCCCGAGAAACATTGACCTTGGCTTCGCCCAAAAAGCCTCATTCTAAAAGCCCGGCTCGCCAAGGCGTCCCTATCGCAGGGTAGGGTCTCTCCAACCTAGCCTCGCTCTTGTGAACATGCTATGTTCTCCCCTCTTACTTCCCAAGTAAAGGGTGGTCTTATGCAGTCAGTTTGTGGATCACTGGTTCCTCACAAACTGAATCCCTACAGGTGCCCGTAGTCATAGGCCGTCCGCCCTACCTAAGACCAATAAATCATATCGGCGTCCGTCAGGCCCCATTGCTGAGGCAAGGCTCGGCTTTCAAAAACGCCATACGTGGAGCTTCCGCCTCATACGGCTCCTCTAGGGATGGAGGTAGGCCCAGCCCAGGCTTGTGCGGTTAAGGTTGTTGTACACGACCTCATAAGAAAAGAATGAAAAAAACGATGTTTCCCTTCCTTACAGTCAAGGGAAATATTATCCCGAGCCCCAAAACCTAATAGTCTCTTCGACTATCATCAACCAGAAGCCACTCTCCGGGGAACCCACTTCGGACTCCTTATTCCATTTTCGGACCGTTTTGAGGCGTTGGCTAAGATCAAGCTCATCTATCTCATTTTCAAGGATGAGATAGATGCTGTCTTTTTGGTCTTGGGGCGAGCCCGGCAACCCCATGCCGAAGAAAGTAGCCCTTTCCAAATTTCGGCTAGGGCATTTCTTTCCTCAGCGATTCGGTTGAGTTGCTTTTCCGTAATACGTAAAAGCTTCTCGTCTGTGGTGCCAGTCCAACAATCTGGTGGTCCAGCAGCCTCGGCCGACTGCTGCTACTTTCAAGAAAAACAAAAATCAATCGAAAAGTAATAGCCAAGCTAGGAATTCCTGAGCCTGGCAGAAGCAAAGTAATTGTTATGTGTTTGTAGGCAAGTCTTCAAAAGTCACAAGAGACAAATTTTGTCCAATTGATTGTTTGGGAGCTCAAAAAAAGGACATTCTTTTCGTTTTAAAAACCATGGTGCATAGGTTCGTGCACTGATTACGTTCAAATAATCCAAGGGGCTTCATCTAATAGAGTGAAAGATGGTCCTGCCCTCCTATTGATTCAGGCAGTCGTCTGGTGAAAAGTGCTCACTGGGCTTCGAGCCCATATGCTTAAAACAGGGAATTTGACAGCAAGAGAGCGAGCGAGGGAGAGTAGTAGGGGGGAGACCCTAACCGAGAGAGGATCCACGGCAGCTTACAGGAAACAGAGCCAGCGCATGGGAAGTGTCACCTTCACTGGAAATCAAGCGTTGACGGAGCGGGACGCAACTCGGTCATCTAGTCATTTGGTATGAATAGGGTTTCCAACAATCGCGTTAGGCTCTCCGGTGTCCACGAGAGACGAAGGACAATAAAGCAGACGACAGCACTTATGATAATACTCAGGCTAGGGGCACACCCTAAGGAACAAAATCTCGACAGAAGAAGGAACTCTTTCACATGAAAGAATCTTTCTTCGTCTTTCTCTACGCAACGGGCATACCTAACATCTCATCGAGCCTAGAATCCAATCTCACTCACTTATTCACTTATGATGATATTTTGAGTTTGAAAGACAGAGCAGAGCTCGGAAGTAGTAATGGCTTCTTCTTCCTTATGATATTTCTAAGTACCAATACTAATTTCGATCCTCCGATCTTTCTACGCATTGAATGAAATTCCAATTAATTCGGGTTTCATAAGGCCCCACTCAACCCTACCTTGGAACACTCGGAGGTCGAAGACGGCTAAGAAGATTTTGATCCCGGGGGTGGGAAGAAGGAGCGCGCCACGAGTACTTACTCCACGAAAGTGCAAAATGAAAGGGGCGACACCCCTTACAGCCTAAAGAGAAAAGGAAAGGGACTAATTACGACCTCTAATAACAGTCGGGAAATCTAAAAAGGAATCAAGCGTCAGTGCGAAAATCTTATAAAGAGAAGGACAGGGGAGACACCCTTAGTAACACAGGCACTAGAGCCCACATTCAAAGTCTCCTTCGAGAAATCGACGACCCAAGACACAAATCACCAAACACACATATGAATATGAGGAAGAGATCGTCCGTTTTCGATATACAAACTTCAACGGCTGCAGGAGAACGCTTTCTATTAGACAAATAACCTTGGTCGACATAGAGACGTGACAGAACTATCTCTTTACGCCTCTTCTCATTAAGGAATAACGACTTGGATGCGAACATTTCACAGTGAGACTATCTAAGCTCTTTATGTTTAGGTGGGATAGTCGGTCAAAATAGACCTATGTTCACCTAAAAAGAGCTTTTGTCAGAAAGGCTATCCCGTGAAATAGCCTTCGATCAAAATCTGATTTTTGCTTTGAGTTGGGACAACCAGCTTAAGTAGTTCTGGGGGATAGGGGGTAGTTAAAAAGGGGCCAATAGACCCACGTATAGCTCCGAATCGTTCTTGGATTTCTTTTAGTTGACCCCACCAGAGAGTTCAAAATGAGTTAGGAACCTTTACTTGAAGCCTTACTTTTCCCCCTTTCTCTTTCTTGTCTAGCGCAGAAAAAAAAGATGGTTTCGCTGATGGCGCAATCAGACCACAAGTTGCTTAGGTCAGCTGTTCCCCCTCAAGGTCTCTCTTCAGAGCAGGAAAAAACTACCTTATTTACCCAGCAGGATAGAATCGAATTCAAAATCCAGGCTTCAAGCTGGTCTTGTAAAAAATGACTTAGAATAAAGCAAAGCTACTGGAACATCCAGAGACTGTTCCTCAAGCGGGAAGTGAAAGGCCGGAAAGCAGGAAGGCATTGGATAGATGTCCGGACATTGAGAAAGATATGAGGCTAGCTAACACATGCAAATCTCTCTCGACGGCCCCTCCGTAAGTAACTCAGTGAGAAGTAGCTCAGCGACTACTTTCTACGCCTATCAAAGAAAAGGGATAGACCAATGTGGGTTCCAAACCTCACCTTGACTTCGATTCGAGCGACTCTTGCCTAGAAAAAGCCGATGAAATGGGACCGCGAAGACAGCCCACCACTGAAACTTGCTTTGCTCTCGCTCGGCTCGCTCCCACCTGTCTTCTTCCCACTATAGTGAAAGATCTTTCACTTCACCATAGCAGGAACCTCACTAGCCTTCTCAGCTCCTTTATTCTAACCACAACACAATGGGATCCCTTCCTGCTTATCCACCCACCGTAAACGATTACTAACGAACTTGGAATACGAATGAGATCAAAAAGGCCATCATTGGGGCAAACGATGCAATAGCTTCGGTTAGAGCAAAGCCCAAAATGGCATAACCAAATAATTGTTTTGCCAATGATGGATTTCGCGCCACGGAATGAATCGAGGGTTCGGAGGAGAATTGGCCATTCAATCTTGTGAACTAATCGAGACCGAAATTGGAAAAAGAGATACGAACGGAGAGGAATAACCAATCGATGAAAGAACATGAAACCATTCTGTTTCAATAGAGGTACGAGAAACGGTTGGGGGCAATGAAGTAGGTGAAGTGGTTGGATTTTGCGAGCTGTTCCAACCACTGCTGGATGTGATTCCAAGAGCCGAACGAGAATGAATACCACACAGAAGAGTCAAGACCAGGCTACCTAATGGAATGTTTAACCGATCCATTCCGGATCGACCGAATTGGTACGGAAGTTGTAACATGGGAAAACCACGGAAAACACGACTTATTTGAATAACCCGGTGACCTACCAATTGTAGAAGTAGGATTTTTGGCAAGCAATAAGCACTTAAATAATACAATTCAGTGTAACCCACTTCTTTCGCTCTCATTTTGAGGAAAAGGTGCGGAAGGAAAAGAAACAGAGGGATTCCGATCGACCTAAATGGGTATGACATGAAAAGTCTTTTTCAAAACCTAGCATTAATGGCGTACAACATTACATTACAACGAGAAGATACGAAGAGGAATTAGAGAGAAAAACTCGTGATTGTTGTGGAGGGGAAGATCTGTTTATGATATAGTTCAAGAAAGAGTCGTCTCATTTCCTTACTTCTTTATAATTCATTCACTTCAAGACTGGTTCTGAACGCCACGTAAGATCATCTTCAACCAACCTCCACCGTACTTTCGGTGCGACCACTAAAGAATTGCTTATACACTAAAGAGCTGCTTATATACGTTTACTAAAAGACTGACTTTCATTCATTATCATTAGTCCGCGTGAAACTAAAACTAGAGATGTCCTAAGGCGGCATGTAAGCAAACTGTGCACGCTAAGGAGAAGAGGAGAGATGTTCGCAATTACTACCACAAGAAAGCCGCCCCCTATCTTCTAAAGGGGCCCGTCACTTCGTTCGTACCTTCTTGGCTTAGGCTTCCAACTGAACAACATGGCCTTGCCGCCCCGCCACTAGCAGAAGCTAAGCGCTTGAAAAGCGCGCTAAGAAAGGTTGCTTCTGTCGCCCTTTCTGTGCAACAGTCCACCAGTAGCGGAAGAGAGGGTTACCGTACATACAAGAGTCTTCCAGTTCTTACGGAAGCTCTTTCTTACCAGTCAATCAAGTAGTACAAGAACTGTATCTTATCTTATAGCCCGGCGCGGCGGGTCGCCTTTTAAATTAATTAAGTAGATAGAAGAAAGTATTAAATAGATAAGGAGTAGATGAGTGAGTGAGTCCTCACTGACCTGAGCGATTTCGATCACCTAGCAGGCCTTTTATTTGGTAGGTAACATCGCCAAAGCGTATCATCAGATTTGACTACGAAGGAAGGAACTCGAAGTGAAAGGGCACCGTCTTGTGCAAGGCAACGATAGTTGGCCCTCTATCATCTTCTATCTGGTAGACTTGGTAAAAGGGCCCCGACTATTTCCATACTTTGAGTTCGTAGACCCGACCCGCGTCTTCCCCTTTTTTTGGGGGGGATCAGTTCCTTGCCAGCTGCCACCTATCTGACCCGCGAGCTCTTTCTTTGTTTTGGCTATTACCAAACCTAGCCTAGCTTCGTAAATCCACTAAAGCGGACAACCCAACGATGGAAAAGCCTCCTTAATGGTGGGTTTATGGTTTTCAATCCGTCCCGAACTCGTTTCGTTGACAAAACCGCCATAGGAAAATTCTACTTTTCAATGAGCGGAGGCGAACTGATCAACCGATAACGAAGGCCCTACTCAATACAAACGAATACAACCACAAGATTGAAAATGCACTCAATCCCTCTCTCCCTATCAAAGTTGACCTCCCCCCCTACTGTTGATCTATCACATTCATGTACGTAGAGTAGGACCCCTCCATTCTGATTGTATATCATGTGAAAAAAGAAAGCCCCTTTGCACCAGCGCCTCGCTTTCCCTTGCCCAGATGTTCGCCTTTCTAAGTCAAGTAATGGTGACCCACCGAAGACTGGAGCTTCGTAACATGTTGACGAAGGCCCCCGAACTGAGGGTTCGGTCAGTAGAAGGGACGACTTTGTCTCCCCGGAAGAAGAATAGCCCCGCTCTCTAGCCGACTGATCCCGTTGACCCTATAACTGGGAGGGAACGTGTCACATTAGAGGTGAACGATCAGAGGTGTCCTCTAATCACCACGACGAGGCGGGTCCCTCTTTTAGTAGACTCAGCTATGAATATTCATTCAGAAATGAATGCCGGGCTCTTTCTTTCACTGCTAACCCCATTTTCAACATGCTGAAACTTTCTGTTTCGTCGAGCCCCGAGCTTGTGGTCCTCCTTTGAGTGTGGGTTCAATTGAATGAATCTGTCAAGTCAAGGAAACCGTACGTAGCAGCAAGGATGGTGCATCGCCTATTTATCGTTCTCGCTCGGGAGCCAAAACGAACACGCCTGCTACCTACTGTACTGGACCTTCGACCAGGCATTCTACCTTTGTCGAATCGGAACCAACACCACTGCATTGCGCTCGAACAGTTGAGCGGCCGCCGGCCAGCAACTTCCGTGCACAGATATAGATTCATTCCTCGTACCTGGTCCAGCCTCACAACCCTTCGCGGGTTGGTAAGAAGTCAGTCTTGTTTGGTAAGACGGAATTGGACAAAGAAAAGAGAGTGCTCGACCGGAACAACGGCCAACAAAGACCGTAATTACATAGATAACTGCTCCTCCCCCTCTCCTTAAGGCTTTAAGGCGAACCGTATGGCGGCTGGAAAGAAAGACGCCCTCACCTTCTCTGGTGTCAGTGAGAGCAATTTGAGTATCCCCCGTTGACCTTCTTTTGTAGATAGAATCTTCAATGAGTGGAAACAAGCAACCTTACTAAGAAAGGTGCTTGTTGAGTAAGGCCGGCTTTCGAGCCCAAGCCCCTTGTATAGGTTGGGCGCTTGAGCGCATCTTTCTCATATCGATCAAGGCTTTCCTTGAGTTAGAAATAAGGGGCAAGAAGCAAGGGCGTAGCAGCTGCGCGAAAGCCGTTGCGCCTTAGCGCATCCCTTTTCTTGCAGGAGTGCTAACGCGCGACCTTAC
The DNA here is from genome assembly GCA_027704765.1 of Solanum habrochaites. Lineage (NCBI taxonomy): Eukaryota > Viridiplantae > Streptophyta > Magnoliopsida > Solanales > Solanaceae > Solanum > Solanum habrochaites. The sequence goes on along the minus strand of JAKWJA010000528.1, from coordinate 44,406 downwards.
GTTTTCTTCCGCTTGCTCTGCAGTACGAGCCTCATACAGAGCCGCGCTCCTTTAATATGATGAGAAGAAGGGGGGCCGGCCTCTTTTCCGTACCAATCCTTATTTACTACTACATCTTTTTTTGGGTGTATAGCTCAGTTGGTAGAGCATTGGGCTTTTAACCTAATGGTCGCAGGTTCAAGTCCTGCTATACCCAAACCTACCTTACACTCTACTATGAATAAGGATGCATAGTAGCCTTCAAAGATGACTCTTTGGCCTTTCGACTCGCTTCGGCGACTTCGCCCTTTAAGTGACAAGGGGGTGAGCCGCTCCAAGCGGAAAGCGATAGTGAATCCCGAACTTGCCCACGCTCATCCAAACCGGCCTCAAAAAGCGATCGGAAAGCGAAGCCCTTCCTTCCAATCCAAGCCGGCGAAGCCGCCCCTATATCTAACCACCGCTCACCCCGATCACATATTGGCACGTTCATGATGCATCATAATCAAAAGGCCGTAAGTAAAGAGACTATGGCATCATGGTACTACTATCATGATCACTAGCTCTATTTTAATTGACGGCTTGAAGGCGAAGCCGCCTATTTCTTAGGGCAAAGGGCGCTCCATCCTCCTAACTCCTTCCACTTCTCCCAGGGACAGGAACTACGGCTTGACCTTCGGGGAAGAAGTCCGTGGGACCCCTCCTTCGAGGGCGCCTAGATAGTGAAAGGTTATCCCTTTGCAAGGCTGGAAGCTAAGCAAAGTCACGAAGCTGGCTGACTACGCTCGAGCAGAGCCCAGACCCGGAGGTGGTGGCTGAACTCGCCGCAGAGTTCAGGAGCGGAAAGCCACTTGACTGTAAGGAAAGGAGCGAGCAAGACTATCTTGGTGAATGCAATAAGAACCGGCTGCTCGCCGCAGCAGAGTGCTTTGCCCATGCTGCTATCCGCCGCCGAAGCGCTCAAGGGATTCGTGCTTGAATGTCGAGATCAGGGGACTCTATCCAATCCATGCGGCAAATCTGTTTGTGGTGGAAAAAAGTCAACAATAAAGAAAAAAGAAATAAATAGAATATAGAAAATCATTGAATTTGTTTGCTCCGATACAAGAGATCGGCCCCGAAGCAAGATATGGTGGGTGCCAGCAACTTTCACTTGTTAGGAGTAGGGGCTGAAAAGAGCTCTTTGTTAATAGGTTGAGTTTTTCGCTGGTGCTTTTGGATGCTTAACCTTCTTATTATTAAAATGGGATGGTTTATAAGGAGCTTGAAAGGCCACTTGACCTGTAAAGAGAAGGAGGTCAATAAAAAAAAGAGATGTTATTTAATCAAAGGTCCAACTGATCACCACGCCTGTAATTGTAAATATGCAGGTTAGGATCAATCCACAGCCAAAAGTAATAGGAATTAGGCCTAACACGATTCCAAATAGAAAAACTTCAACCATTTTTCTTTGTTTGAAAGGAGAAAAAAAAAGAGGTAATATCTATACCTAAATATTAATCCGAATTGACATGAATCTCAATGACAATGACCAAGAATTGACAATTGGTAACGTAAGTAAATATAGAATACACGTAATCCCACAGAAAGATTTCTTTTTTTGAATTGTTCATTTTGAATATTCAGTTTAAATAAGTCGTATCTTGCTCAGACCAATAAATAGAGCTGAGGTTATAGTTAAAGCCGCTAATAGAAAACCGAAAGAACTAGTTATAGTAAGCATGAAAGGGCTAAATTAAATGAAATATGTTCTTTTTATACATATGTTTAGAAAGCACTTACCTAAGTTTCCATTTTTGCAAAATAGGAGGATAGGCAAAAATCTCAATTTCAATTGAAAGAAGAAGTTGGAATGAAATTGATTCAATCATCATTATATGCAGACAGCACTACCAAAGATAACAGTGAAGACATAATAAACAAATTGATTCACACTGTAACTCTATCCTCCCGCAACTCCAATCAAACGATTCTTGAGTACTCTTGGTAACTCTTAAACTAATAAGAGTGATCGCTAACTTCATTCAAAAATGAACCAGGAATTTTATAGAATCAATTCGAAAATCATGTCTATTTTGATCATCTTCTTAGATTCGGTTGAAATGTTATCGAAGCCATTTTCTATTTTAAGCGAACACTTATAAAACAGAAAACTTTTCTTTTTTACTTTAATTTAAGTTTAAACTCATTAGAGTTAAGTAATATATTAATTCTCATATACTCTTGAATGATGAGAAGAAGAAAAAGAGTTATCACACAAAATCGCTGAAGACATCTTTTTTTGTTTTTTTTTTGGGATCATATTCACAGTTCATCCAACGATAAAAAACACCTGATTAATAGAGCAACGACACAATCAAACCCCGACGAACAAATGTTTATTTCATCGTACAGTCCTCTCCTGGGGGTTATTACTCATGTTTTGTACTTTGCTTTGTTTGATTTTCCAATTAATTTCTCTTCAATTAAAAAAAAAATGAAAGAGAATACATAAGAGTCTCTTAGATCTTTCGGAGGATCTCATAATTTCAAATATCCAAGGATTTTATATGTCTCTAGCATGACCACTTTAATGAAAGCTGGGAGGGAAGTGGGTAAATGGCCGGTACTACTTGAAGGATCCTCTTTGGATCATAGGTACTGTAACTGGTATTCTTATAATCGTTTTAATAGTTATTTTCTTTTATGGTTCATATTCATTGGTTCATCCCTGTAGTTTCAAATCGAATGAATTGAGTTTTCAACATGACAGCGTAAGAACTCACAACCGGATTCTCAGCCTCTCATAGAAAAAGATATGTTACTGTAGATTTTTTCAGAAAAAGTCTAAATAAGACACAAGGAGTTTTTCATAATTTTCATTTTTTTTAATCATAAATAAATCCTTAAACAAGAATTTGGTTCTTTTTACGAACTGGATATGTCGATAAATCTGCAATCTAGAAATTTCATTTCGGCCAATTGAACCTTCCTCGAACCTCTTTCCCTTTTTAAAACCCAAAAAGATGGGTGCCAAAAACAGATGCCAGAGAAAAAAGTCCTTGGACACGTAAGGATCTGAAGTACTATTTCTTTTCTGCATCTCCCTGACCAAATCCCGCCCACACTAGGATTACTCTTATGGTTTATCAAAATTTGTATAGATTCGCCCCCGGAAAACAAGAAGTTCTGTCCGTGAGGATAATACCAACCACGTAACGCCATACCGCGCCTCCGTTAGGGTTATCCCCCATATCCCCCTTCCCCCCTTTGGTCCTTTTCGTATGATTTTTGCTTACTATACCTGCTGCAGCATTTAAAAAACTGCATTCTTACTCTTGCTGTTGCTGCCGTTGGGATAAATTCTGAAACCCTCCCCTGTTCCCGCTACGTTATAGGATATTTTTGTCGAAGTTGAACATCCTTCTTAGTGTAATGGCCGGGAAAGAATAGGGAAGGTTATTTTCACTCTATGTTTTACCAGGGGAAGGGCCTCACCACAAGAATCTGTTTTTTTTATTGGGGCGATAGCTCTTAAACCTTAAAGAAAATTGCCATTACCTTTGCTTTTCATCTCGGGAGAGATACGAAATCCGGGAGTGAGCTAATTCAACCCCCTCCGTAAAATAAGACAAGCCCCCTCGTTCACCCCCCCTTATTTACCATTAGCAAGAACTTTGTTTTTCAGTTGCATATCATAAGGAATTCGCACAACTACTGCCGTCAAATACAGTTATCCGGACGTACCGGGGGGGGGGGGGGGGGTGGGGATGCCGGGGGCTTGTGGAACCCCTCATCTCCACGGGCCTTATTATCTAAATGGCAATTGGACATACAATACGCCCAGTCGCTTATCGGGGATTTTTCATACCCTGCTGTCAAAAGTGGGATATGCACTTGCCAAATAGATGTTCGAGTGTTGATGTATATCTTTAGCGATACGGAACTAATCAGTAATTATCTCTTTCTTTAGGCAAGAAAAGCGTTCTAGTTTGCCTGGTCCCACATTGATCGCCGAAAATTTGACAAAAATTGGGTATGGCATAGTATATTCCCTAGCCTACGATTCTGCTATTTGCTGAATAATCTAGGATGATCTCCCCGAATGGTTCGAAATAGAACAAGTAAATCGATTGTTCATACTTTGGCTTATGTCCCGACCAAGTAACCAAGCATGCTAATTGGGGATTAGATTAATATCAATGGATCCTTTAATCATCATGCATTGAATTATAAATAACTCAAGTGACGGAGACCAGGACGATTTTAAATAACGAAAATCAAAAGAAATATATCGAGAATGAACTGGAAAGTGAAAGCGACGACCAGATCAAATTTGATCATTTGAACAATCCAAAATCTTTATAGATTAGAGCAATCATTAATTCCAACCATGGGGTGAATGGAATCCGATACTAAATCATAACAAAAGAATAGAAAAAACTTTGACTAAATACAGAGGCTTATTCCCTAAGCAATTAAAGGGCTAACGGCTTTCGTCGGGCAATCGCTTCTCGGACCAATCCAACAATATCAATTGGATTAATTCAGTATACCCCGATACCCCGGTCGCTTTCTTTGAACTAATTGATAGGCACTTAGTTTTATATACACAGGCGGCATATGCCAGCATCAATCAAGGTAAAAGGGTAGGTCCACGAACGGCCTGTGCTATAATGCACAAAAGCCCTCCACCCCACCAAAGAGTAAGAACCAGTGGTGCCTGCTTGTGACACTAGGGCTGCTTTTCGTGATTACTATGAAATGATGGCGGACTCAATTCATCATGAATTGAAGGACGCATCCTCTCTCAGAAAAAAAGGGAAATAAAGACGAAGAGAATCCCTGCCTTTATTTTGACTACCCAGCTAGATGACTGACGGACCACCCAACCTCAGAGGTCGGAAGAAGATTCTTGGAGACCCGGCAACCCTCTTGCTGAACAGGGTTATGGGGGAAAATCAGGGCATATAGCCCATAAGAGTTGAATTCCCGTTCTTTCATCACGCACACTGACTGAATCATCCACAAGCAGAAATACTCGAAAATGGACTACGATTCACCTTTTTGAGTAACAATATTCTATTGTTCAGAGAAAAATGACCAAAAGTAGACCTGACCTGAACAATTCACATCCAACCGTGCTTTCGTCTTGCTTTGAATCAAGAAAGAGGATCTAAAGGCAACGAATTCTTGATCTTTTTAAATTCTGAAGTACATCGATCTTTCGCCTTGCCGCAAGGATATCCTCTTTTCTTAGACTCCATAGTAGAAAATAGTCCACTTGGGGGAAGGGGAGGCCTGTTGATTTTACCTGGGGCCAAAGACTGCCCCCCTCTGCTCTTCCCGGAAAAGTCGCTTCCTCTTTTTTTTCCGGCGACTTTTCTTCTTTTTCTCTGCAACTCCTTATCACTATTTCGCTTTCTATAAAGCATAGTGTCAGTCTCCCTTACTTTATAGGGTAGGAGAAGGTATCTCAAATCTTTCCACTGGAGAACCAAACCAGGACTAGGTTAGGGGCCTTGAAAAAGGGAATTACCTCCTATCTTCCCCTTGTTGAAGAAGGGTTGACGTAATGGATAAGGTTCAGGAGGTTACCGGAGCCGGAGTTCCAATTAGCAATAAGAGAAAAAGAAAAAAAGAAGTGAAATAAGCCTTAAAAGGCCAACCCCCGGGCAGAGTTGGGCCAAGACTAACTGCGAGTTTAAAGTGGTTTACTATGTATATTTCAAGGGAAGCGGTATAGGGCATAAGCTATAGGCTAAGGCCGCCACCTTAAGCGGAATGGAGCAAGGAGTTATCCACTAAATGATAGAAAGGCTACCTTCTCAAGGAGGAAGACTTCTTTCAATATAAAGCAAGGTGTAAGCAAGCTTCTTTCCGACCAGACTGACCTGGCAATTATCTTCCTATAGATAGCTCCTTGCTTATAAAAAGATTTATAATGAGAATCCGCTGAAGCTTATTCAGGATTGATCTTTCTTATCCGAGAGTCTTATCAAACTCTCTGCCACTGTAGGTGCGACACAGGTAGTAGTGACTGAAAGAGCTGATGCGGCATGATCGCGATTATAAGCGTCCTATTTAGTTTAGGGATTTAGGGACTAGGCCTGTTGAGGAACTGAGATGATTCATCTTAGTCTTAGTATGCCGGGTATGTCTTTGGCCAAGCCCAGGGATTGACAAATCTATAGTGGCGGGTCTATCTTCTTCTGGGCGAGCTGCGGAGCAACTTTTTCTTTCTTTCATTCCATCTGCTTGGTTGATTTGGTTAAAGAGAGCGCTTTGAAAGACTTGTTCCGGCAGAGAGTGTGGCTAAACATTCTTCACCTTTCGGCCTTCAAAGGAAATGGTCAGAACTGTATCCCGTTAGATATTGCATTCTCTCCTCTCTCTATTTTTGGCTTGGGGCACTGTTAGGCTCATCTCTCTGATTTCGAGCGGTTGAAATCCTCCAGGCGAATCCAATAATGATTGTGGGCTGACCCTCCTATCATCTATCATCTCGTTTAAGATGTTATGATGGCCAGCATAGCCGAACTCTTTTCGTAGGCAGCTCGCGAGCAGTGGCTTGAACTAATCTCCCGCAGTCACCCACCATGATCGGAGCTGAGATGATTCTACTAGCTTGGTTAGGTCCATATCGTACCTTCTCTTCTATTTGATGTAATATAGTATAGTGGCTTTTAAGGTAGAATCATCAATTAAAGTAATGCAGCTTCCCTGGCTTCAAAGGACGGAACTCCAGCAAGAAATCTATTGAAAGAGTTGGGTCTGGGTTTCGTGTTGTTAGCCGAAAATCAAATGTTTATCCGGTCCCTGAAAAATTTGCTTGTATTATTACATCGGCAATAAGCCAGAAAGTGGATCTATTTCGTTGTTTTCTCTTTTAAGAAAAGTAAAAATCTTATTTCCCGATCATTGTACATTTCTATTTATTAGCAAATCTGTGTTCCAACTCTAAGCATCCTTACCTCAGAATGCATCTATCAATATATGTAATATTATCTATTCCAAACAAACTAATAATACACAAAGAACTGGTTTTTGTGCGCTTCTGTTCCTTAATGAGTTCGCCGAGGGTGAGAACGAGAATCGAATCGCTTGAATCACAAATACTATTCACTTATATAGAAGAAGAATCCGAAAAAGGACGGATGGTTCATGTAGCAGTGGAGAGTCAGTCGCCTTTTATGAAGTCTGTGGCTTTCGAGATCGCATCGTAGCCAAAGTCTTTTTCCGTTTTAGAAAGACTGGTTCGAAGACCATACGATCAAGTTTTGTCGCTCTTCTTCAAGGAGGAGGGAGCAAAAGGAGTAATGACATCGTACCGGCCCCTACCTAGAAAGTAATGTGATTAGCTTGCTTGAACGAATCCGCTCTCTTTGTGTACAAGAGAAGCTCTGCGATGAAGCAGCGACGGGTAAGGTCTTTTTTTTGAGTTCATACCAGGATCCAGGGAAAGTCTTTTTGCTCACCCCGCGAAAGGCGCATGGGTTGACTCTATTTCTTTCTATGAGTTAGAAGGTTAGAAGGAAAGACTAGTGCTTAGAAATCCCGCTGACATTGAAGTTAAACTAGCTGCTGCCATTGAAAGAGAAGAGAGCTCCGTGACTTCCAGGCTTAGCTCTTTTCCGGTGCAGATGAATAAACCGGTATTTTCTCTTTCAGTTGCTGCTCCGGGGAAAGAAGTTTCATTTGCTTGTTAGTCCGATACTTTCTAATTCAAAGATTTCCCGTGAGAGGGCTGAAAAGGAAGCTCGAACGAAGTGAGAGGGTGGATGTAATTCAGCTCGACCTACAGGGAGAGGGAAATTCTTTTTATTGCGTTCCCGGCTCTCGGCTCTCTCTTTCCCTTTATCCCGTGCCTGGGGAATATATGAATGTCTTTCTCCCGGCTTACTACGATTTCCGGGTGGGAAGAAAGTCATTGCCAGCTCTTTGAACGAATACGCTCTTGGGCCGCAGGAAGAGCATCTCTCTCTGTCTATTCAAAGATCCGAGACTGCTAGTGTTGTTGGTGACATTGGTTCCCCGTCCCTACTCCTATCTCTCTCACCCTGGTTGGGCTCTGGCTTAGTGTGAGTAAACTGTGAATCGAGTAAGGAAAAAAGAATCCACTCCAGGCTTTAAAGAAGAGAGAAGACCTGGCTTCAAGGGAAATGCTTTAGGAAATAAAATCCCACGCTAGGCTGATTGAGAGTGACTTGCCTTGGTCTTCTGTGAGTTCATGAGATTCAGATCAAGCAGTTCAGTTCTCAAAAGGGGGGGTAAAAGAGGACAAAATGGCCATTAGGCCAAGGCTATTCAATTCTTTTCTTGCTGTGAAAAGCAAGCACGGCGAAGATGGACCTCCTTTCAATGCTAGTTTTTGAGTCTTTAGTCTTAGTCCTACTTTTATCTCTACGACTTCTGTTTACACTCATTAAATTCCGTCTTCTAAGCCAGGCCAGGTCAGTCTAAATGGAAGTAGACCAACATAGGAAGAAAAAAAAAAAAAAAAAAAAAAAAAAAAAACAAAAAAAAAAAAAACAAAAAACCCACCCCCCCCCCCCCTCCCTCACCCCCCCACCCCCCCCCTCCCCACCTGCCCCCATCCCCCCCCACCCCACCCTCCCCCACGCCCCGCCCCCCCCCCCTCCTCCACCACCCTCCTCACACCATAAAAAATAAATTTTACGATTCTTTTCTTCTAGCTCTCCCTACCCATAATTTCTTTTGAAATTTTTATTTCTTTGTTACTTCAATCATAAATAATATAATTGCGATCCATTACTATATTTATATATTGGAAATACGGTACTCTCCAAATAGAGTCCCGAGCGTATGAAGTTGTGCTAAGAACGAGTTGGTCCTAAATGGCCCCTGTTCGCTGTCTCAGGCAGTTGTGAGTGCTCAGGAATGACGCAACTCAACCAAATGACAAGTCTGTTCCTACTTCATTTTCGGTCCCGATCAATCTTCAGCCTTTCTGAATGAAGAAGAGAGTGAAAGATAATATATCAGTGCAATAGGTACAGAGGTACGAGAACCTTTCTTCGTTCGGTTTTGCGAAGAAAGCCCGAGAAACAACAATATGAAAGCACACTCAAGCTTATAATTAACAAATATATAAAAGCTTCACCACCTCAAGCGTAAAACAAAGTCGTTTGGCTATGTTTACTAACATAGACAACCCATGAATGGTATTCATTGACAGATGTGACCGCTTTCTAGTCGTATTTGGTACCGCCCCTGTTCACTTCAGCATGCAAGGAACACCTTCGGGAAGAATCAAAGTTTTTCTCCTCTGCAAAGCTATCAATGCTTTATTCAAGATCTTTAGCAGTCGATCGTTCATTCTCCCTCCCCAGTGGCTTTCGAAAGCTCGACATGAAAGAATAAAGAAAATAGGAAAAAAGAGTACGGGGATATTTAGCTATTTAGCTATTTAGCCTTAGAGAAAGGTGACTTGGTAAGACCAGAATCTGGAACAGAGATTGGATGAAGAATTGCTTTTTCTTTAGCGGGAATGGCGCCACCTTTTTATTTAGCAACTGCCGCCCCGCTTAATAGGAATAGGATGCACTTACCGACCGGTGAAAGGAAAGAGCTGGGTCAGCCATCGACAAAGGAATACCGAACTCTACCCGTGTGAGGCCTCGTAGCCAGGGAGAACCATAGAATCGGAGGGTTATATTATAACATCGGTGGAAAGGTCGAGAGGGCACCTAAAAATAGCTTTAGAAGCCAGATTAGGAAAGTCTTTCCCGAGTTCGAGCAAATGCAATGCGACATCCAGGCAAAAAAGGGCTGGGGTCCGATCTGCGCATACATCACTAAAGAAGATAAGAATCCACATATATGGGGGAACACGTCAAAGGCCCATGTTATGGAAGTAGCAGAGGCTTATGAGGGAAAGAAAAAAACAGGGGGTGCTCCTCTCCTTACAGTCAAGTGGCTTTCCGCTCCTCTACAACTACCTTTCGCCCAACATGATCACGAACGAAGACAGAGAATTGCGTAGATAGGAGGACGAAACGAACCAACCCACTTGTCCTGATCGGAAGAAGAAAGAAAGAGAATGGTGGCTCCTTTCCTTACAGTCAAGTGGCTTTCAGCTCCTTTTGCCCAGGGGACATCGTCGGAGAACAATGTCGGGGACAGGGTGAGAGCCTCCCGTTGGTTAGCCCTTAGTTCGGTTTTCTTCCCATATTTAGATATGAGATAGATCCTTATAGATCATATGTTTCTAGCGATAAATAGATCCATGGAGAATGATTTATCTGGTTTCAAGATCTATTAACCATAGAGATCCCTAATATCCATTTGAGAAAATATATAGAATAATAGGGCAAGCCAGCTGAAGGAAGGTCGCGTTAGCGCCCCCTATTTCCACTAAGCAAGAGGGAGAAAGTTGACTTGAAAAGAAGGGCTTCTATTTAGAATTTGTTTCTTAGTAAAGATAATGCAAGAAGCAAGGGTAGCAGCTGGCGGGCGAAGTCGTTGCGCCTTAGCCGCACCCTTTATTGCTCGTTAGCGCCCCCGAACCCTATTATTTAGATTATAGTCATAAAGGAACTAAAGGAAATTTTTACAACCTTACTATAAAAGGGAATGCGCCTCAAGCATGCGAAGAAAGCTCGAATAGCTTCTCTTTATTATAGAAAGGTTTGTAGAAAGGATTCTTCAATATCCCAGTGTAGGAGCTTCAAAGAAATATTGTAGTTTAGGGATCGCAGGTTGAACCCTATACACAAGGGCTACCGCGCAATGGCTTTCTCTGTAGAGGCCCCGCGTCCTTCAAGTTCACGTTCCGCTTGCGCTTTTCATTTGATAGGAGTAGGTGTTGCAGCTCTTCTCGCTGTCTACTACATGAGCCTTCACTTGCCCGCCCGGCCCCTATCTTAATCTTAAGTACAGTGAAGTCCAAATCAATGAAGTGAACAGCCCAACCTCTTTGGTTTGAAGCTTTGCCAGAAGCTTATACTTTTTGAAGCTTTGTTTCCCTCCCCTAATCCGAAACACAACCATAGACTTGCCACTATAGTCTAGGAACAAGCTTCTCTTTGATAAGCGTTATAGGGGATTCAGAAAGGATCTGAATGTAGATAGAACTTCCACCTGTCGGGGGAGGGGCGGAATGTAGGTCCAAGTTGAATCAAGGCATGGATGTGAATCCACACGCGCGGGTTCATCCCGATCGTTCCGCCCATCAATAATGGGACCGTGTGGTTTCGGAGACACAGACAACCTCGAAAGCATTTTTTCTGTGGCAAGTCATCTCGAGCTTTCAAACGCATCCGAAGCATGGTATCCGATTGAAGATAGAAAGCATAGATTCGCGTCGCCTACTGCTGAAAGCAAATGGAATGGCCGATCAGAATTCTATGACTTTTTTAAGACCTCATCTAATCAGCCAACCACTTTTTAGTTCATAATGAAGACCCCCCCGGTATGAAGACAAATATCCCCTCCCTTTTACTAACCATGGGGTAGCCCCGAGGTAGTTTACCGGACAAAATTGAGTTGTCGTGACTATACCTTTCAACATCGGAAATTCTCTTCATCCACGCGACTGATCGTATCTGCCATAGACACCCGAGAGAATCTTCACAAGCAGCTAAAATAAAAGATAAGAGGCGCTGCCAAGCGAGCCAAGAGTTTATGCTTTCATTTCTTTGTTTGAGATTGAAATCAAGTCAAAAGTTATGTATAATGCCCAGGCTAAGTCAGAAAAGGACTTTCCTTACCTTTCATTCAAGTAGTCTATGAACTATATTTGAAGCCTTAAGAAAGCGGTTTTTTTTTCGGCAACTCCGCTTCCTTCGTCTTGAGGAGTAAAGTTCAGTTTACTTTTTCGATTCGCAACTCTTAGAGTCGAGCTTATGGCGAAGTCGATTTTTTGTTCGAGGTTCAGATGGGAGAGAGGAACCACCTCCCACTGGTGCTTTTACGAAATTTATGGTCCGGTGGCTAATACCTTCTCGAGACTAGCGACCTGAAATCCATTTCGCATCGCTCTTTTAGGTTGGCATAAGATAGAAAGAGAGTGCCAAGATAGAACAATACCTATCACTTTTGGAGGTTTTGGAACCCTTACTCAAACATAGGGGCCAAAAACCCGACATACCCTTTTTTAGAGCTATAAGGGGAAAAGAGCTCTTGCATCGTTAGCCCTTTTCAGCATTGCCTGCTGAGTTGTTGACTCATCACGCTGACCTCACAACGGGAGGCCCCGCGCCGTGATTGATTCTCCCCCTAAAAAAGTCTACTTGTGATGTTTCCGAAAAACAGAACATGTGATTTAGTACCTTAGAACGCCATTTGTGGGTGCAACCCGGGAACAACTATCAACTAGTTTGAAAAGTCTCCATTTAGTAATGGATCATCCGTTGTCACATTCAAGGGTTGGTAGAGAGGCTTGTGAAGGTGGTAATCTTAGTGAAGCCGAACGAGAGGCTAATTCAAACACACCCAAATTACCACAAGAATCATAACTAACATCTATGGATCTAGCAGGAACCTTGGCTTCAGCTCTCGTCACCTCACTCAATCCTACATCGGAAGACTCGAGTCCGAGGCGCGGGCAAGCGGCAAATAGCACTTCTTGTTCCAAAACAAAAAACCCCATGGATCCGCAAAGGAAAGGCTTGTTCTGGACCACGCCGCTAGTTGAAAGACTGCCACCTTCCTCTTTGAGTAAGGAATGAATATCGCCCTCTGATGTTACCCGACCGGGCCTAGTGGTGCTTGCGGCTTTTTCTCTATTTTGGCGTTGGATTGAAAATACTGGACAGGGAAAGGAAACCCACTGTCCAGGCCTTTCAAGCCTACTCGTAAAGGGGGATGCGTTGTTGGCTTGCTTTAACCCCACTTCTGCTCAACATCGATCCTCTCACATACTTCCTCAAGGCAGCGGAAGCTCAATGCCCAAGCGTTCAGTTGTTTATTTCAGACTCCTCCGGTAGAGCCACCACCATTCAGTGAATTGTATTGTGTTACTAACTTCAAGACGTTCAACTGAATCCTTCACGATGTTTTAGGGGGGGGGGGGGGGGGGGGGGGGGGGGGGGGGGGGGGGGGGGGTGGGTGGCAGGTACTCGACATCGAAGACTTAGAACCGCTGGCCTCCGACAAGCCGTTACGAATCTCCCTCAGCCCAGGTCAGGCGACCTAAGGACCAACATAAACCACCCTAAGAAAAGTGTAAATAATACAAGCGATCAAGCTGTCAGTCGGATACAGGATGGATGTTTCCAGGTGTGTGAACTTTCCTATATATTCAGCCACTGTGCGGGTGTGAAAGGATTTTTTAGGTCTCGTTCTTCTTCTATTAATATCGATTCTATCAATCATTCCAATTTCAGAACAAGTCCCCCCGGATAAGTAAGGCCCCGTGATTCCCCCAAACCAGCTCATGGCCTTACCCGCGTAACCGGCCGCAGGTATTCGGTTCCACGGGCGGACGAGAGCATCTAAGGGTTACTTCACTTTGGTGATCACACACCGACCCGGGCAATTCACTAGCTACAAGCGATGAATTTTGGATTGAAACTAATTCATAAATGCCCCTGAAAGCCCCACCCGCCTTTTCTATATAGCCGAAAATAGAAGCCGACGGTCCCAGGTACAGGAGAAACTTTATAAGCCATTTATCGGGGAACTTGTGCTTTCCTATCCATACCGCGTTCCTTCATAGCAGCAAAGGAGAAACGCATATTTTGATTCAGTCGGAGTATACTACTGTTCGGATCAAATCAACCCACTACTCAACCTCCCACGTGGTTGTCTGAGCAGTGCTGGCAGTCTCCTTCATTGAGTTTAGGTTTTAGTGGCTTTGGGGCATGCCCTTTTTTCTCGAAGCTCATATTGAAGCTCGTCGGTCAAGAAGTTGCATTCCGCTAATCTCACTTTGTTCGAGTGGCTCGGTCCTCTGACAAGGACATCTCTTTCTCTGCTTTAGTCCTAAAGTCCATTAGGTCATGACATTTGTTTGATTAGACGATTATCAGGTGATCCAGAAGACCTAATCAATGAGATTTGGGGCGGTAACGTTCTTTATTACTTCTTCATTTCATGTTCTAACTCCCAGTAATAGAATGGGAGGGGAGACCTACACTTGACACTTGCTATCTTGCTTGATGACTTTCTTTCATATTGGTTTCAGGTTCATACTCTGCTCCCTAATCCGGAAAGATCGTATGTCAATGTTCCCAGGGTAGGAACTTCCACTTTTCTTAGTCAGAGTATGGGCTTGGGCTTCGGTTCGGGACTCTGAATCGATCAATCGAATGGGAAAACACCTTTCCTCTTTCGCTTTCTCTCCACTCCTGCTCCTGTGGCTTCCCTTCCGGGTTCATTTCATGCCCCCTCCGGTTACTCTGTCCCTGGCATCCCTTTCTTCCCCTTCATCTTCGGGCAAGCGGGTGAACTCAGGGCCTATTCCCTATTTGATTCTCTAGGCTAGTGGTCCCTTTTTGTCTGGCCATGAATAGTGAGTGGGACCTCATGTTCGCCGGGTAGCCATATTTGCATGGAATTACATCAGTACATTAGTTAGACGAGCTGGTAGCTAGCTACCCCGATTCACACCAAGTTCTCTTTGTCGGGCATGGAGAAAGCTCCAAGGATTACCCTGGGGTTAGACCACTCTACGGAACCCCTTTTGACGGCTGCTCTGTGCTTGCCGGTATCTTTCGTTCTTCCGGCCAAGACCAATTCCGCCTAAGGTCATGATCGAGTCTGACATCTAGACTGTGACGCTCTTTCAATGACAAAATGCCCTGGATATGAAGTATGACTCTTAGGGTAATACAGCAGATTTCCATGTGCAAATCAAGATGAGGTCCGGTTTCGAGCATATCGCGTTTCCATATCCATATCTCGCAGATCCTTGATTCTTCTATTCATATACCTATCAGCAGGCTGGGTGTTGGTGGTCAGCAGTTAACAGACTGCAACCACAATTCGCCTCCTTGGTCACCCTTCCTGCGGAATTTTACCAAAAGGGTATGGCTCAGATGCACCGAATTTTCTTATCCTCTATATCCATTTTCGTAGGATGGTAATCACCTTAGGACTGATAAGGAGTCCTTGCCGTGAAGACCACCAAATACCTAATTGATCAAACCATATACAACTGAGAGTTGGAGGAACCAAACAACACCTATGGTGTAGTTGAAAGGTCCAACTGCTCCCATATCGTAACCTTTCCAAACTACCCAAACTTATTAATTCCTAATCTTCGTTTGATCTTTTCCAAGAAGTGGCAAACATAGAACATCAGCCAATAGTTGTCAATGGTCACATCTGGTGATAATGCTAGCAGTATTATTACCAAGAAAGCCAGTCAACACTTTCATCAATTAAGGATAACAGCCCGCTCAAGGAATTTCTCGTTCTCCATCAATACCAAATCTTTTGGAAGATTTGATCTGCTTAGGCTTTACAGCCTCACGCAGATAATCTATTATTTTCGCCTTCAAATAAGGATTGAGGCGCTACTTTTAGCCCTTCCAATCCAAAATTCAAGAGGTAATAGATGTAACCTGTTTGGTTTACAAGCAGCCGCCTTTAGTCTTTCCCATCGTGGTGACTGAGTAGACATCAGGCGAGAACGGACCTTATAACCTGCACCCGCTAGCCTTTGTAAAGTCGATATTTCTATCGAGTATCGGCAGGACAATTGGCACAGGCCTACAGTCGTTCTACAGGAGGTTAAAGCTTTGAGAGAGATGGGAGAGATATCTTTTTGCATATCTCGTATCCAAAACCTCTTAGCAAACTCAATTGTTCCATTTTCAGATACTATTGATTTAGCAAATGAAATGGTAACACTGAGTCTATCCAATAACCTACTGTACTGATTGGCCACCTTCTTGTCGGTGATTAGGATATCATCACCAAGAAGGGCATAATCAACAAACGGGGTGCTTCGTAGCGGATAAGCCTTCAAAGTCGCCAACCACACTATATAGTGATGGGACAGCGAGAACAGTGACCATGAACCGTAGTAACCTAACGGTTGTCCAGTAAGAAAGGCTACTTCACTAATCTTCTTCACCATAGGAGGTGATACGAGAAAGGTGTTAAGACCCAAAGAACTGTTGACTATTGAAGATGCTAAAGTACTACCCCAAATCATTTCGATTAAGGTGTATATAACACTCCCATGACAACGGTCTATTGCTGATTTGCACTCAAAAGATAACCAGACTTCGGTCTTTTAATTCTTAAGATACTGCAAGTACGTTCTTGGTTGAATGTACCATCAGTCTTAAGACTTGATAGTAACATTCATAGCCCAATTGACTGGGATGCAGAAGTCTTTTTTTATTAATTACATATAGCAAATATCCTCTGCTTCCGCACCACCTTCAATAGCCTTGAGCCAATATACAGTCCTATGAACTCCTTGTAGGCCCCTAATAAGTAGGACAGGGTGTCCTACTTGTTTTTCAATCATAAGGGATTCATTAGCAAACCTGGTATTATTAGAATCAAATGGGTATAAAACCCTTTGAGACCAAAGAATACCAGGGGAAAAGAACCCATCTTGAATGGAATGAATTTTATTCACATTAAAGATGAACGCTGCTATCTCATGCTTTAAGTTCACACAGATATTGTGTTCTTTAACACATTTAGCCGCTGCTCCGTCTACAACATCATCCACCGAATATTGAAACGGCGGAAAATAGGATAGAGGAACCCGCTTTTTCGAGTATGGAGTAGCTTTTCAGGTAGGTTTCCAATTCATACCCTTTTCAAGAGGTATGGATTGGAGATGTGGAAGATACATTGGTCGAAGCTTCTTTCAAGAAGTTTTCATTTCTCCAAAACTTCACGTACACTAATCATATCAGAAGTGAGGAGTCGTAATTGATTGGAAAGTGGCTTTCTTCACTTTGGAGCCACCGCAATCTATTTTTGATAAATCCAACCAAGATAGATATATCCGACCATA